>JABXWE010002870.1:0-13421 GCA_014611495.1 Limonius californicus | reverse complement strand
TACTGTCTTCCTCTAATTTGGTTTCGAACTCCTCCCATGATTTATTTTTTGCTTTTTGCACTTCCTCATTCCCTATTTTTTTCTGCTGCTTGTATTTTTCATAGCTCTGGTTTGTCTTCTTCTGTAGGTATCTTTTCATATCTCCTTCTTTTTGGCCACTTCATTTTTCACTTTTTGATTTCACCATCTCGTATGTTTTATGTGGTGTTTTTTGCTAATTGTAATCCCACAGGCGTTCTTAGCTGCTATTTTTATTATTCTTTTAAAACTTTCCCACTCCGCTTCAATGTCATTTGTTTCTTCTTTCTTTTGCCATTTACACTAGGTACTTATTTCTTCTTGGAATTTTTCCTTTGCAAATTCCTCCTTTAACTTATACGTTCAAATTTTCTCTTTTCTTTCGCCTTCCTATTGTGTTCTTCCCGTATTTCCGTTGACACCATAGAGTGGTCACTCCCTAATTCCAGTCCTCTTCTTACTCTGGTATCCTTTATTCTTTTGAAGCTTTCTTGTTCCACTTGTATATAGTCTATTATTTGTTTTTCACCTCTCGTTTCCACTAGTCTCGTATATTTCTGAATAGTAGTAACTTATGTTGTGAATACAAATTGGGGATATTCAAGGGTTAATTCAACAAGTATTTAGTTAAAAAATTGATAAAAATTAGATCATAAAAGTTTTGATTATCAAAAATTATCTTACACTGTATAACAACTTTGGCAACGTCGCTTACTACTACGATACTTACAACACCTAAATACGTATTTCGGCAACTAAGCTGCCATCTTTAGTAAGAACTTTGACTAACTAAAGTGACTTTTCTGGGGAATACCTCTGGAAATAAGTCCTTAAGCAAACCAACAATTGAAGTCCAATGACTTTTGGAATTATTGGACTTCAATTGTACAAGTACACGCCAAATTTCCTATCAAGTTGAAGTTTCCCAGTTCTCTGTTTGGCGCACAATGAATACATATGGTCTGCACTTCTACTGATTATCCTTTGCGACGGCAATGGTACTAATACAGACCTCGAATTTTCAGTAAAAGCGTTGGTAACGGATGAATGCTGCTTTACCAGGGCTGGAGTTTCCAACTTTCACAATTATCGCATATGGGCTGATTAAAATCTAGGCGCAATCTGCCAGAGTTCCTTTCAGCAGCGTTTTAATGTAAATTTATGGGTTGGGGAACAACACCTTAATAGAGCCTTCCGAATTATCAGCATGACTTAATGGATATAATTGAAAGGGCCATTTTCCTCCAACATTACGTGTTAGTTGACAGTTGTCGAACATAATACACAAATCTCGTATATTATTGTTTTCCAGGTGAAAAACTCACAGTGAAGTTTGATAAATGCCTCTAATACCTGCATACAATTATTACGGCTACAACATAAAAACAGTTATCTAAATAAGTTAATTTTCTGTTAAATTATCTAAATCAAGGTTCATATAACACAAGAATATACATTATTTTATTTTATTAATTATTATTATTATGAAGCTTTCGCAGGCCTTAGAGGCCCATCGCTTTTGGTGTGAGTATATAGTACCTACCTAAATAATGAATAACGGTACCACGAAGATCAGTTACTTGACAGAAATACACATTACACGTAGCTAACGGTTTTCTTTGTAATCGTGTTTGAAGATGGCAGGACATGTGAAAAATTTTTTTTTGTAAAAGTTAAAGTATGAGCGACTCTGCAACTAATTGGTTGCAAAAGGTTTGTAGGATATCAAGTATAGATCTTTGTTCTTATCCTCGTTGTCGCGTGCCAAACTCATGACACATGGTGATGTGGTGGGCATCATGCATTGGACAACCGCATTATAACCCCTTGTTCGTTCGAACACAGGTACTCAATTATTTAAAGCGATTGGGTAGATCAAGTAGGAGATTTGAACTGCCGACTTTACGCACCGGAGCCCAGTGCTTTAACCACTGAACCAAGCGGGCGCTTATTCCGCTATAGTTTACAGAATTTCTTATTTAGATGAAATAATGCTATTTTTTAGATATTGAACGAAAATTACAACTTAATGATGGCTATACTGCTTTATCTTAATTGAGAAGTTGCGATCTTCTCTATTATGCCTGTGGCAAGGACATATACGACCTGCAGCTTAACGTGACCTTACTCCAGGGAAGATAGCAGAATGAAACGATTCTGCATGGATAAACATTTTTGGGTTTCTTATTTGTCCGAGGGTGAAAAATGTGCCTCTTTGGCTATTCAATTATTTATACGAAATTTTTGTTCGGTGGAAACATATTTTTAGTTTCCTCTCATATTAGACGATTGTAGTTCTTAATCAAGAACAATGCTATGAATTACAACTCTTTTAAAGCATTTTGTATATTTTTACACAGCTAATGGTTACTTCAATACGTTAATATATTGTTTTTGGTCTGAAAATTTGTATTTGTAGGATACAAATTTGGCGCGAATGACGACTCTGTCTCTTGCTTCGGTGACACAAACTTAAAAAGAAATTTTTTCCCGTTTCTGATCTAGAGTTATTCGTGTATATTTTTCTGAAATTACAGTTGTCGAAGATGCCTTGATGAAAAAGGGCAAAAAAGAACCTCAAGATCTTGCTGGAAATGTTTCAGATTTGGTTCACTATTTTAGTATTAAAACAAAATTACGCTCCACGCTATTTATTAAACATAAGACTTCGCTGAATTGTCATTGTCAGACAAAAAAGAACGGCCGCTCAAAGCCGTGGTTCTGGTGCTGAGCATTGAAACTCACATCTCTAATGTAGAAGCCCAATGAGCTAACCTCTATTACATGATCTCCATTACATTTGGGTAAAACTTGAAAATAATCGGTATAGAAATTCATGCAATTCAAACGATCGTTTTATTAGGTGCGAAATAACGGCTTGCAACGATTATAATTCCTTCCCGCCATAAATATTATGGGCTCTAGAGAAAAATAACTCTAGTAAATGAAACATCTTGAGTAATTGTAGCATTACTTCCTACGGCCAATCTTTCTCGTCCATTTTTGATCATACTGTGGAAGACTTGGGACTTGAATACCAAAATAGCGCAAGACGTGTAGTATTAATAGAGAAGCAGGAAATTATTTCGTGCCGGCGCGGATATGTTCGCGAACTTCGTAGGTATCGAAATGAAGGTTTTAACATGGTATACCTCGACGAATCTTGGATAAATATCCGTCGAAAATTGGCGGACAGCATATTTAAATAGCGCAGGGATGCACTTATTCGGGGTTATGCATTGGCTTAAAAGCTCCAACGTCGTGTGATCTGCGATTTAGTTTAATATATGCAGGAAACGGGGTTGCTTTATTACTAATGGAGATCTGACATTCTTAGCGAAGAATATCTCAAATTATCACTACGAAAACTGCGTAAAAATCTTTTAAGACTAGTTTGGATAATATTTAGTTTCGCATTTACGAAAATAAACTGGATTGGGTGAGGATTAAGTTACAACTAAAATACTGAAAGTTGTGAATAAGTAAAAAACTCAATTTATTGCCTGCACAACCCAAGAACTGCAAACTGAGAAAGAGACAAGAGACATGATTAAAGAGAGGAGCTGCTTAAACAAAAATTCCCCAGAATACAAATAACTCAATAAAACAATCGGAAAAAACATAAGACATGATATTAGAAGATACAACACCGAAACAATCGAAGAAGTAATAGAAAGCAACAAGAACTTGAAGGTACCGGAAACTCTAGGAAGCAGAGGACAACAAAAGGTACATCAAATGAAAGACAATAACGGAATTGCCAAATATAAGAAGGATCAGATAACATAGATTGTTGAAAAATTTTATACAGAATTATATTCATCTATAATATCGGAACCTGACACCAACAAAAGTGAGAAAATACCGAATGTGGGATCGGAGGAATTACCTGAAATTACCAAGGGGGAAATTGATGGGGCCCTAACTCAGATGAAAAACGGCAGAGCTCCTGGAGATGACGGCATTACCTAGGAAATGATAGCAATGGGAGGATCGACTATTCTAGAAGCAATTTAAATTCTCATGATCAAATGCCTAGAGAATGGAACCATCCCAGATTCATGGAGAAATTCGAGGGTTATGTTATTACATAAAAAGGGAGACAAATGTAACCTAAATAACTACCGCCTAATAAATCTCCTACCACATCCTTATATGACAAAAGTAATCATTAACAGACTATCAAACAAATTAGACGACTATCAATCGGCTGAACAGGCGGGGTTCCGCAAAGGTTACAACACTATAGAGCATCTACAAACGTTACATATACTCATAGAGAAATGTAATGAATGCAAAATACCCTTTCAGCTAGCCTTTATGGATTACAATAAAGCGTTCGATTCCTTAGAACTATGGGCAATCTACCAAGGACTGAATAACTCAAGGTATAAGGAACTCCTGAAATAAATATACAACAAAACATCCATACAAATATACTTAGCAGAATATATAACAACACGGAAGATAAACGTCGAACGAGGGGTCAGGCAGGGAGACACGGTCTCCCCAAAATTATTCACCCTCGCGTTAGAAGATGTGTTCAAGAAATTAAACTGGGAAGAACGCGTAGTGAAAATTGACGGTCGACACTTGAGTCACCTTAGATATGCTGATGACATCGTGATTATACGCAACAACATGGAAGAACAACAGGAAATGCTGAGAGAACTGAAAACGGAATCAGAGAAAGTCGGCCTGAAGGTGAATCTGAATAAAACCAAAGTAATGACAGAAGAAAACACTAGAGTGGAAATAGACGGAAATGAAATAGAGAAGTAAACGAATACACATATCTAGGACATACAATCACACTTGGCAAGCAAAACCAAACGGCGGAAATTATGAGAAGAATACGCCCAATTCATGCGCTGCGGTGAGTAAACTCAACATGGCATGGTTTTAAGAAATACAGAAACTACCATTAGCCTGAAGAGAAAAGTGATCTATAGTTGTATTCTCCCTGTCATGACGTATGGCATGGAGACAATGGCACTTACAATACAATCAGCCAACCGATTAAGAACAACACAAAGAACTATCGAAAGAGCTCTCTGAGAGAGCATATTCGGAACGAAGATATAAGAAGAAAAACGAAGGTGGTTCGCTAACATCGCGAAGTGGAGTTGGGTGGGACACATGGCCCGACAAGAGAGTGAAAGATGGACTAAGAATATCATCCAGTGGAAGCCAAGAGAGCACAAAAAAATGTGGGAAGACCACCAAAACGCTGGCCAGATGATATTAAAACAATGACAGAACGAAACTGGCACCAACTAGTCTAAAACAAACAAGAGTGAAATACTCAGAGGGAGACCTATATCTAGCAGTGGATTCAAAGAGGTTCCCGAAGAGACTGTAAAATATTTAGTAGAAGTACATAATCTCATGATAAAGGTTACCTCCATATTAGTGTGAACCGTAACCCTATTCAGATGAATGGGAGTCAAGTAGGGGAAAGAAAGTGCTAGATAATTAACAGTTAAAAAATCTCATGTTCGTCATGTAATAAAAGAAGTAGACGACAATGTTATAAAAGAGGGTTGGGAAATTATGTGACCGTCATAGAAAAAAATTTTAAAAATGTGGTAGGTGTGGAATATATAACATATAATTCCTCATTATAGACATCAACAGTGCCAGCAGTTGTAAGGAAAGCGAGAATAATAGTGATTCAACAATGGAATTGCCAGTTTGTACACCTTTGTTCGGCATTCCACTACAATTACTGTTTGCAGTGTTGACGAACTCAAAAAATGATAATTTATGTAATAGCTATGTTAATTCGCATGATATTGTTATTAAAAACGACTGAACAACGAAAGACTGAAGAGAGATACACACTTTCCAAGTAGAATTAAACTGATACATATTGATGCCAATTGTATTAGAGTAAACCCTCGATTTTGTGGACATCGGATTTCAGATTTAACGGACAAAATATCCGGTACGTATATCATAATATGTGAAAATTAACATGCTATTAATGTTTAAAAGCGTTTAATCAAGATTTGCTTATAATTAAATTAACAAGTTATTTTTTATTATTAATTTACTCTTATTCTTAATTATTTTTAAAGAATAGGCCACAGATTGGTAAAAGTTTTTAACATACGCATTCAGAAACTGATTTTATTATATAACAGACTTTCGGTTTTAACGGGCACCTCTTCGCCCGAATTTGTTCAATATATCGAGGTTTCGCTGTATTTGAATATTTATAATTCAACAAAAAAAGTCGTAACTAAGAGTACTATTCTGTGTTATACATCAGTCGATTGCGAGCCGTATTTGCATCGATCAAGCAATATTTGCTATCCCTTCTAATGATCAACTTTGTATTTAAAATAAGATGATTAAGAGTCACCACAGCGAAAATTGTAATTTTACTAGGAAGAACATTTAGAAATTCGCCTGGAAATACCATGCTATTTCATAAAAGTGATACGTACTATAGTATTTGCAACGTCTTCCATGTTTTGGTAACGAGGTACGAGTCAAATGTTTTCGCGTTTGTAGGAAAACGAATTTTCAAATCTATTATTCGAAAATCGCTCGTCAAATTGCAATCAATTTTAAATCGTTTGCAACCTGTTATATATTAATTTATTTTAGGAACAGAATTCGTCTTCTTCGAGAGTATTTTATCTCTTACGAGACATGGCGGAATTCTCTCCTATGCCTGCGTTGCGCGTTTAAAGTGCCACAGACATAGACGACCTACAGCTTAACGTGGGCTCCGAACCACGGGAAGTGTAAACACTTCTACTCCAGAGAAAATTTACGAGGCAGAATACCTCGCTGGTTTGCCATTGCTTTGCGAGGGAGAACAGCCGTTAAAAATCCGATATTGCGGTACTGGGAATTGAACCTAGCACATTCAGCGTAGAAGTCTAACGTGCCAACCTCTAACCCACGGGCGCTTCAGACACAACTAGTTGAGCTTAAAACCCACAGTGCAAACGGCGAGTTCTATAGTTTTCATAATTTAAAAGAAATCATTGTAATTTGTCAAGGGCTTAAACAGAATTGTGACACATAAAGAACGGCATGCCATAGCGTAGCTCAGAGGAGGAAGTAGGGAGTTTATTTTTTAAAATATACCTCGCTTAAATCTGATCAAATTCGGGATAAAGTCGTAATAACTGAGGGCGCCAACGGGAAGATCACTAGATCCGGCACTGCTGAAGCACCACGTTACTTTGAACGACCAATCCGAAGGTTGTGCGTGACGAAACTTACCTTTTCAAGCAATTGTTCGTAATAGAAATGGTAATTTACTAGCCCCGTAAACAAAGGGGACAACAATCAAACTCAGCTGTCCTTACAGGAATCTCTACATTATTTTTAAAAGAGATCAAAATAAAATACGAGTTGAGTCTAATACGGCATGTAATTAAATTAAAGAAGCGGACAAAATATACGCAAAATGGTATAAATATTATTAAAAAAACACAGTTTGAAACGATCAATCTTAAGATTAAACAAGGTCACGTACAGGTGAACCCAAAAACATTTAAATATATGCTGAAAAACCTGAAAAATAAAGATACAGCAGAAAGACTTTGTACACGCAGTTTTTTCTTATATCGCTAAAAAATCTTCTAATAAAACATATCAAATTTAAACTAATTGCACAAGATTTCACAATTAACGGCGTACGTTTCTGGTGGCCTCCCCACGGTAAACTAAATGGAACAGCTGAAGCGTGGCTAACGAAGGTTTTGAAAATTTAATTTTTCGATGTAAAATTGGACCTTCGGTGGGATGTAAAGCTTGAGTCAGTCCCTGGGTGTAGTGGTGGATTTTTACAGTTGCTTCTCTCGCAACTGCTTGCTTTTAGCAGATTTTTCACTATTGCGTCATACGAGGAAATTTCCCAAATTGGTACTTTAAGCGATATTTTCGGAAATTTTGGGAACCGAATATTCCCCTTTATCGGATGTGCCGTGAATGATACCGTGGAGAGCGAAAGTAAATTGCCTATTGGTAAATTACACTGATTCCGACGCCCTGAGGTAATTTCAAATCTGCGTAACGCTCAGGTTGAGAGCTAGAGCCGTCTTTTCCCCGCACTCAACAGTGTGAAGACTCGGATTAATACTGCGTTTGCAGAAAGATAAATACGTTGCGCATACAGGGTCCGTTCAATAAAAGAGGCCGAACGTCACAAATTATATATTAAAAATCGATAAGATGATAGACGGAAACATGAATACAAAACTTTATTTTGACTTCCGCAGCTCATATGTCAGGTGTTCCAGAAATGTTTTCAAAATGTCATGAACTGATACGGTTGTATCATACTATAAGTTCAAGTGGTCAAAAAATACTTTTGTTGCAACTTTAAATCGATAATTTTCTACTGAAGCTGCAAATGTTAAAAATACAGGGCTATTTGAAATAAACTACGTATGGAGTAAATAAATCCCTCATTAATTCCATGTAAATTGTTTTATTGTGACACTGTTACCTGTTAGTGTCGATATTTCGATGAATATCAGCGTGGATTTTTAATACTGCTAATAAGTGAATTGTTTTTAAGATACAAATTCGATATTAATAGAACTCATTATATGTGCCTTCAAATACGAAGCTTAATTGGAAATTAAAAGTGAATCGGCAGCAACACAAAAATGTAAAGTTGAAAGCAAACTACACGTCTAAACTATTTCTCTACATAGTCACCATTCGAATTTAAACACTTACCACTACCGTTGCTACTTGTACCGTTGTTTTGAGGTCGCAATCGAGAAAATATTCGCGGGTTGCTAAACAATTCTTAAGATCGCGGAAGAAGTCTTAGTCAATTGGCGTTTTATCGGGACTGGGAGATTGTTAAACAGTTTCCAATGGAATTGCTCAATAAGTTGCAATCGTTCGTTATCGTGCAGAAGCAGTACTCCAGCGGTCAGTTATCCACCTTTTTTTCTGATTCGCCCTTCTATTTTAAGGTCTAATCATACACGTCTGCATTAATTGCCTCACTACATTCCAGGAAACCAGCCAACAATCGGCCTTTCCTGTACAAAAAAAAGGCAGAAGCAAAGCTTTTCAGAGGTTTGCATACATTTTTGGGGGACCTCGCATGCTTTCACTGAATCGATTGCTGCTTGGTTTCAACATTTGTGAACGAAATCAAAGTTCTGCCGCCAGTCATAATATGATTCAGGTACTCATCGCCGTCAATTTCGTAGAAACGCAGAAGCCATTCATAGATCACCATCTTTGGCACTCACCTCGCACAAAGCCTGTAACCTCTTCGTGACAATTTCATACAGTATCCCACGTTAAAGTTGAGGAATATTTTCTGCTACTAGCAAAATCGCGAAATGCTGATTATCACGAATATTCTTGTTTATGTTCTCCAAATCGTCGTTGACAACAGAAGGTCTCCCATTTCGTTCCGTATCGTGCACGTTTGTTCGGCCATCTATGAAATTCCTACTCTAGTGTCTTACCTTTCCTTCATTCATGTTGCCTTAACCATAAGCTTTGCATACTTGAAGGTAAATTTCGGCAGCGCTGTCGTTTTCTGCATGGAGAAAACGAAGCACAGCTTTCACCTCACACTTAGCTGGAATTTCAATAGTACTGTTATATTTTAGATTTTCACTACACAAATACAATGACAGGACCACGATAAAAGACCATGTGACTAGCTCATCAACCACTAAAACAATCCCCACAATGGAGCAAGTAAACAACGCCCTTCATTCGGTGGTAATATTTAAACGGCATATTTGATGGTCTAGCGGCTAGCGTATTTGCCTTTAGATCCGAGGGACGCGGGATCGAACCTGGCCAAGGTCGGCGAGATTTTTCTAGCGGGGAAAAATCTGAAAATGCTCCTTCTGTCGGATAAGAAGTAAAGCCGTAGGTCCCGTGCCACTGCGATGTGTGACACTATTGGAGTTGGAATTACCCCAGATAGGGTGTGCAATGGGCCAACAACGGCAATACTGCCACTGGTTTTTTTTAACAATGTCGATAGCAACAATTTATTGGACAAAACTTTCTTTTTCTTTTCTTTATCTCAATGTATTGATCATTCAAATACTCAGTCGTTTGAGCAGGAGTGTGCGCCCGAGCGTTATCTTGATGCAATATGATCCTTTGTCTTACGTTTTTCACGAACATTTTGGAGAACTTGAGACAAATAAACTGTAGTGTACCATTCAGCATTAACAGTACGACGATCCTCCAGTGCTACAGTGGAAACATGTCCAGTAATTCCAAAAAATTTGGCGACCTTCTTTTTGTTTCGGTTTTTTTCACGAACAACTTTTGTTGGAGTAGAATCGTTCTCAAAGATCCAAACTCCCGATTGTTGCTTTCTATCGGGATCATAGCAGTATACCCACGTTTTATCACCTGTAATGATGTTGTACACCAAATGAGACGATCCATTGTCAAAGCGATCCAGTGTAGATCTGCACTACGCCACACAGTTTTCTTTTTGAACTGGAGTCACGTACCATCAAATGTTTGTGTAAAATGGTGTCAATTGTTTTCACACCAATCAGTAAAGTTGCTTGAATACTCCTGGCAATAACATGCCGGTCCTCCTCAATCATATTTCGTACAAAGCAAATATTCTTTTCGGTAAGTGCCGTGTTTGGCTTAGGAGCTCGAAAGTTATTATTTAAGGAAAGTCCACCACGTTGAAAGTCATTGTACCACCGCTTTACGGTAACCAAGGAACACGACTTGTCACCAAACGCTCGATTGATTTCCTCAAAATATTCTTTACGGCTTGCCACGCGTGAAATTGTTAAAAAATCACAGTTGGATAATGCGTTTTATTCAATTTCTTGATTTCTTGGGGAAAGGATTACTTTAAAATTATGTATTTTAGAAACCTTCAAGTATATTTGACAACTGTCACTATAATTACACTTGTAAAACTACGTTAAAATGTCAAGCAAATTTTTTTGTTAATGTTTTTCACTTTATTTTAAATTTTCATAATACCTTGTAAAATAGTTGAACAAATAGAAATTTGAAATGTCGCCTATTAACTTAGCTAAGGTGACAGCATAATTATCTCCCTAAACTTTAGATTTCATAATAAAGAATGATGTAGAATTTGCTGCATTTGGTCTCATTACAAAATTTACGGAATTACGGAAACCCCCTCGTAACTCTTTTACAGATCTCAACAATTTTGGGAACCTTTCTGTTTTGCAATCCTTATTCATTTTCCTGGATATGAAAATTGGAATAGCTGAAACTATTACGTAGCCTAATGTTACGATTACTGATTTTCGAAGAAACAATTTTATTATTTAGTATATTAAATACAAGATAATCAAAAATGTATAGCAGTCATAACTGTTAAGTTAAATAGTTCGGTAAGAACAAAATGTAAAGTAATTAAAATATTTTAGATTTTAAAACTTCAAGTTAGCTTTTATTTTAGAAAAGCTACGAAAAATACATGTAGGCTCCTATTTCCTATCAGGGTATAAATTATTATTAAATTCCTTCATACTTTGGATATTATGACACTTGGGTAACCCGTTTTTGTAAACCTTTACGACCTTTCAGGCCCTACAAAAAATAAACAAATTCCATTCAGCTGCCCGTACGTGTTTGTGTAAATTCAATCAAATTGTAAATTGGAGATCACAAATTTAAAAATAGTGGTATTGATTTATGTTGGAATATTCCCCATTCCACTCTAAAATATGAGGACATCATACCGGAATTCAACGACTAACAATAATATAATTAATATCTAAAATACAAGCAATGATTTCCGAAATACCAAGAAAATAATGACGGAAATGTAACATGGGTTCTTAAAGGACAACTGACGCTACGCTAATATAAAATTGATGTGATCCGCTGATCGTTGAAAACCAAAAAAATTACATATTAGCAGAAAGTATTCTTTTATTACGGATCGTGTCAGTTGCCTAAGGGGTATAAGAATTTTGTTTACTATTAGTACCGATATTTCCCATTCGAAATTGAATTGAAATATACAGCGTGTTGAGTCCTATAAAATAAATTTGTTACAAGACTTCAAACACGGGCACGCCAAACATATTCTATAGAAAATGTTGTTTAGTGTATCATTTGGTATTCGCACGAGAAAGAAAACGGACGCAATATTTGGAAGTTCTATTTTCACTCGAATTGTAGTGTGACATATGAAAAACTTTTATTCGACGTCTCCGATAAAAAGTTTGCTTTTGCTAGAGCTTCGCGTAGTGTAACTTGGGTTAATTTGGTATTCTTTGTGCAGAAAATAGTTCAGCATAGTATACAATCTGAGCAAGTTTTATAATAAATTTTCTTATTTTTTTCTGCCACTTGAAGTTTAGATTTTGTCGATTTACATAAACTAAAACGCTATTGCGGTAAATTACGACAATATGGGCCAATGAGAAGTTACAAATGTAGTAACATTTACAAATTTAATCAAGTGTTCGTAAACTGTTGTTTGTTTAGCCAAACTTGCGGGGAATAAAAAAATTATGGAATGAAAATTTGTGGGCACTACTTGAATTTTCCTTTTTTTTCGGACATTAACACTACCGTTCCCCCATCCCAGGAACCGCTTTCGCATTACTTCAGGGTGGTGCGGGCGTCCCTTACATACTAGCCATTCATGCAATATACACCCCAAACCTAACTAAGTGAAATACGGTCGCCTCAGGCGGGGTTCAACCACGCGGCCGATTGAGCCGCATTTTACTGTGACCTCAACTGCAGCGCTTGTTCACACTGCCCCTCTTTGAAAGTTCCTGCATAATGAAAACATTGTTATATAATAATTCTAAATAATATTCACAATTGCAACAGGTGGACATATAACATGTAACTTTCAAAAGCCATATAAATATTTGCAGTTGCCAAAACACTAGATTTTGGTTCCGAAGTTGTGTCTGGTCTTCTATTTGAACACTTGAACCACCATCCAACTTACGTTTATCCTAGAAGTGTAAAAATGGTATTATATTATTTGATGACACTGCATGATTGTGTTCTAGTAAGTGTTTAACGTAGTTAGATTTGTCAATATTACAATTTACTTTCGGCTCAGACCGCGTCGTCATTTGGGAACTACACCCAGCATTATCAGGTAAGCGCCGACCTGTAGCTTGTCTGCCTTTACAAGCATTTGCTTTAGAAGTTTGAGCCATATTTGTTCGTAGGCCCTGCCTGCCTAAACAGGGCCGTGTGCTTATATTAATCAAACCTTGGGGCGGACAAGGATTTGATCTTGACGTATTTTGTTTGCCAGGACAATAATACTTAATCGGCTTATGCCTGTTAGCTGTTTGTGAACCCATACACGCTTACACATACGTAGTCTGTATGGGTTCACAAACAGCTAACAGGCATAAGCCGATTAAGTATTATAGTCCTGGCAAACAAAATACATCAAGATC
>JABXWE010002869.1:0-71124 GCA_014611495.1 Limonius californicus | reverse complement strand
CTGGTAAAACGAGTTATGGAGGCGAAAAGACAAGGGAAAAGAAGAAAGGGAATGCCGAAAAAAACGTGGTTGGGACAGATAGAGGAGACAGGGAGAGAGAGAGAAGTAAGACGCTACAGCAAATGAAGAAGATGGCCGCAGACCGGAAGAACTGGAAGAAATGGATAAATGAAGATTAAGAAGTAACACCTCCGACGCTCCGAAGGGGCATAAGGAGGAAACGAGAAGAAGAAGAAGAATTTGTAAGATAGCATGAGAGGGTGCATTATCGTGTTGAAACACTCAAAATGGAATTGTTCTTTAGACATAATGATCATATTTCTAGCAGCATGGATTTTCGATTCTAAATCAGAATACCGTTAAGAATCGCATTTCGATTTCAGAAGCGAATAATCAAAAATCGTTTTCTACTATACCTAGTATTAAAGTGTTACCTTTTAATTCATGCGTCGAGAACTTGTTTCCAATTTTAGAAGTCAGGCAAGACAAATACAGAAAGGCTTTAAACTAACTTATCATTGTCTTCATTAGTTTGTTGAGGGGTTAGGTAAAATGTTTTGCTAAAATGAGCATTTTCAATGAAATAGATATTACTAAATGATTTTACACACCTGGGTCGAAGAAGGTATGTCTAAGTGGCTTTTTAAATAGTTGGGAGAATATAAAGGAAGGCAATGTTTCCAACTAAACCGGTTCCGCAGTGGCAGATTTCGTCGATGATAATGATCGGTGTTTAAGCTATTGTAAATTAAGAAAATAACATTGTAATTACAAAATGAATTAAAAATTAATTATTACATATAATTTTGAGAATAATAATGTATACAATGAAGCCATCACTTCGGTCTTAAAAAATCGTTGTCGTAAGATTGACTGATGCTGTTATCTCGTTAACCGCTGCAGGTAGCAGTTTCAAGTAATGAGTGCTGTGCCAGCAGATCTGGAAAAACTCTAAGCTGAAAGACTAACTTTCATCCTAGAAGATAGTAACATAATTCCAGATCATCAATTTGGGTTTAGGAGGGATCACTCTACCGTACAACAGGTGCACCGAATAGTCAACAACAAAAATCAAGCTTTTGAAGACAAGCAATATTGCACAGCTGTTCTTCTTGATGAAAGACAAGCTTTCGATAAAGTGTGGGATGTATAAACTCAAGAAACCACTATCTCCCCCACTATATGTTATTTTCAGATCGTACTTGGAAGAACGTTATTTCCACATTAAAAATGGACAATACAAATCGGCGCTCCACGCAATCAACACAGGGGTCGTTCAGGGAAGCGTCCTTGGTCCGATTCTATATCTCGTGTACACAGCAGATATACCAACAAGTCCGCACGCCCTCGCTGCTGCCTTTGCTGACGACAAGATAATAATGACAAAACACACAGATCCAACAATAGCGGCCCAGCTCCTTCAACAGAGCTTAAATCAACTGACTCAGTGGACCAAACGATGGCGAATTCAACTCAATGAAGCTAAATCGTTTCATATCACATCCACCAAATGCAGAGGAAATACACCACCAGTCCTAATAAATAACATTTCATTAACTCAAGTTAATGAAGTTAAATATCTTGGTTTTCACCTCGACAAAGGCCTGACCTGGAAACCTCACTTATGGAAAAAAAAAGGAAACAGCTCGGTATATTGCATAGTAACTATTACTGGTTACTAGGCAGAAAATCTAAACAAAACTAAACTCTTAATCTACAATGCGATCTTTAAATCCGTATGGACATACGGTATACAACTTTGGGGAACAAATTTCCCTTAGTCGTGGTTGACTGGCGAAAGAGTTCCGGTTCGTGAGCTGGATTTCCATTGAAATTTGTCGGTTAGTTGGTTGCGTCTATGCTTGCTGTCTGCAGGATGCGTGTCGAAGTCGAAGAAATCGGAACCCCCTCTTCCTAGATGTATTGGTAAAACCCAATTACATTATAGGATACTGTACGTACAAGTAATCACCACGGATCGATAACTTATCGCCGACTCTCATAATCATCCTCTACAAAAGGCAGCAGTGCTAAACACCCTGAGATCAAGCGTGCTATCAGCGTATCTGATACCCAGAGTTTCCATCGAGAAGAAATCTACCTGGTGTCCACCCTCTCAAGAAATGGTTATACACCTAAAGAAATTCGAAGATCGATCAGCACGGTCAAGAACCACTAGGTAAGAAAGAGAAGAAAGATTACATATCTAAGGCGTTTGATCCTTATGTGCACTACAGATAAAATAGCACGCTTATTAGAAAGAAATAAAATCAACTCAGTGTTCAAACCGCACTTCACGTCCCGTTAATACTTCAAAACACCCAAGGACCCATCATCTCAGCTGCAGTGCCAATGAGTAGATATACAAAACTCCCTGCTCATGTATAAAATGCTATATAGACCAAACCACAGTAGAACTACGAAAACAATAACACATTAACGATTGTAGACACCGTCGAACTACAGAATCAAATCTGGCTGACCACGTTACAACCACAGGACACAACATAAACTTCGAATAAACAAGAGTTATTGCATAGGTAAAACACTGGTGCCATCGCCTCTTAAGGGAAGCTATCGAAATACAGAAAAACACCAACAGAACTTTATCCGAGAAAAGGGCCTTGTGACACTAAAACCTTGGAAAAGGAGCGCTGAAACAATATACAATCGCAGCAATAGGACACGCACCATCTCAGACCGATGTTTAAGAAAGGACACAGAACAAATTGCAACAACTAAAGGGAAATACGTTTGTTAAATGCCTGCTACAAAATCGATACTAAAATTTAGCAGCGCAGGATCAGACCAACAGTGGAAACAGTGTTAACAGAAGAACAGAATGGATTCAGACCTGGAAGGTCGTGCATAGACTGTGTTTTTACCGTAACACAGCTCATTGAAAAACAAAGGGAATATAATTTACCAACTGGCATGGCTTTTATCGATTATGAAAAAGCGTTCGATAAAGTACATAGTACATAGTACAAAGAACTTAATGTTCGGATATCGAATACCAGAACATCTGATAAGGACAATACACAGCTTATATGTAGGAACGAAATTCCAGATTGACAAAGGTTACCATAACAGTGAAATACTAACAGAAATAAATCAAAGCCTTCGGTAGGGATGCCCACTCTCCCCAATATTATTTAACTTAAATACTATATTAAATAAATGAAAATAAACACTCCCTCGACGTTTCCGTGTTAACAACAAGCATTTAGATACAATACTGTTTTTAAGATCGGTAGCCGGGTATACTTTGATGGATCACAAACGAAGCGACGACATTCGAGAAGAATTAAATATTTTTGAACTACCTGACAAAATCAAAGAATACCGCACCAATTGGTCTCAACATGTTCAACTAATGGAAGAAAGCCGCATACCTAAAATTATAGCCAATTACAAACCAAGAGGCAACAGGCGAATAGGTCGACCAAAGAAAAGATGGAACGACCAATTATAAAATTTTATAAAATATCTGGAGACGAGACAGTCCTACAAGGACCAACCCGTGACGGAGATCCTGATCATGACCATCGCAGAGAACAGGCACACGCGTAACCAACCAATCTACACAGGAACCGAGACTTCTCAGTCAGTCAACTATAGCTAAAAGAAACCTCTAAATACTGGATCCGTCGGTCCAGCGCTCATCACGCTTTGATAATGCTACCTGCTATGGATATCTCGCTGTTTTCTACTGCTTTCGTATTTTGTCTGTCTTTTGAATTATACCTCGCCGTTGAATCGCCCGTTAACAGCAAAAATCCATTTAAGAGTGTTCTTTCCTCTTCCAATGAATCTGTGCAAAATTATACTTTATGGCCACTTGCAATCAATTAAAATCAAAGGAAAACACCCAAAAGAATACAGTACTTATCAGACTGATGTGAAAATAACTGAACAGGTACAAATCTTGTAGAAATATAAAATAAGCAAACTTTATTGTGAAACTTCATAAGCCCAATTAATGACAATATTTTTCATTCTAAAATTTAAATACGCATTTCTGAAATTTATGTCTACGTTGCGGTCTGACAAAAATGCTAATATTCACAGAATGAGACGGCCACTGACATAATCATATCGAATTTGACATTGTAAAGTACTCATTTAAACATTTTGTAATGACAAACATATTTCTGTATAACAGATTTAAATACGTAGTAAAAATATAAGAATCTGGAAAAATATATCAAGTTTGTCGCTGGCTCTTATCGATTGTGTTAGTAATATTCTTAAATCAATTAAGTACACAAATATTATAACTCAATTGTGGCTGCTTAGAAACGTTTCTTCTACAATTTATTTAATTTCTAAACGGAAAAACTAACCCATTTCTGCATTAATCATGTGCAATTCTTAAAATAACATCTATGAATACTAAATAACATTTTATCTCGGTAAAAGTACATATGAAATAGAATATTTACCGTTGTATGAACAATAAGAGGAATCCCATATAAAATAAGTAAAGCGAACCAAATTTTCACTAGATTTTCCTTGTATTACATCAAAGAGCAATATCATACGGATGACTTTGATCGCGAGCACATATAGTTAGACTCTGAAAAACGACAAATTCGTTAACTGCAATGTTATATTGGAAAGTTAATGGGTTGTTGATGTATGTTAAAATAAAAATTAACATTATACATTGTATTTCGCCTAAAATCTATCATATTGATGGAATGAATACAGTGGTTGTACATTTTTACAATAATAATTTTATTTATACTTTACATATTTAAATTAAGAAACATTCACTACTTGTGACGTCATGATATTTTGATCTATATTGCAAAGAGTTTTTTGTTATTGTCAATTAATCTTAAACTGTGGGTAGGTACAACTGCAATATATTAATATTTATTGACCATACTTATTACCTACGACTACTACGTATCTTTAATTCTACAGACAGTTATTAGTACTATTCAACATTTAGTCTTAACTTCATGTGCAACATATATAGATCGAGCATGTAGATTTCTATGTAAGTTGACAACTGACTGTCGAATATTGTGTTATTTTTAACTGCAACTACACAAAACGGTTTTTTAGAAGTAATGCAGAAGTATTATGCTAAATAATGTACAAGTTGAAACATAAATTATTTATAATATAATGTAGTTTAGCTAAAGAACCACGAATAATAGGATATGGTACAAAACTGGTTTGCAGAGCGTCATGCCGAATTTTCAAATACCCCCTGTTTTAGCGGTAAATGAATAGTCGGTTTCGCCAAACTGTACGAATTAAACTTACTATGCATGCAAAAATTCCAAACCATTGGGTTCTTATATTTATCAACATAGAAGCTTTGGTAGATTTATTAGATTACGACATGAAAATTCATTGTAAATAAAGTTGAATTTTGTCAGCGAAGGCTTTTAAATTTAATTTAAAATTTATTTGCATATTATCCATTATCTCTGTTCCTAATTACTTTTTTCATTATATAATCTATAAGTGAATTTTAAAGATTAGGAACTGAATAATACAATCTACCATTTAGGGTAAACATATTAAATAGTAGATCACTAACAGTAACTTGCCGGCCTCGGTGGTCTAGTGGTTAGCGCATTTGCCTTTAGATCCGAGGGACGCGGGGTCGAACCGGGTCGAGGTCGGTGAGACTTTTCTAGCGGGGAAAAATCTGAAAGTGTGCCTTCTGTCGAATAAGAAGTAAAGCCGTAGGCCCCGTGCCACTGCGATGTGTGACACGTTAAAAATCACTACTGGAGTTGGAATCACCCCAGATAGGCAAAATTCTTACTTAGGGTGTACAATAAACCAACGATGGCTGCAGTGTTTAGAGATGCTTGGAAAACCGTGTCCTAGATCTCGCTCTTTCAAATCAACAATCAACAGTAACTTACATTGAAAATCATTGCTAGATTGTTTGTTTCAGTTGTGCTAGAAATAGCAGAGTGAGTTTTTGTATTATTAGTATTGTTTTGTTTCGGTTTTCAACATGCCAGGAGTGGCGTCGAATTCGCAATCATAACTGATTAATTTATGCGTATTTTCAACAAGAAAAAAAAACGGCAGGTCGCTGATTTTAGTTTGAGCTGTGAAGAATGAAATTTTTATACACTGACCGGCATAAAACATTCAGCAATGTTTATTAAGTAGTTTTTACAAATTTTTAACTGTTAAACAAAATAAAAGTTGAGAAACGACGAAAACGTAAAAAAACAAATAAATGTAAAAAGACAACTAACGTAAAGTATTCTGGTATCAATAGTTTACACTAACGTTATTGCTTCCTATATCGTGTGTTTCCACCTCGAGGACATCATTTACTCGACGAGGCATGCTGTTTATCAATCCTCGTATATCCTCTTCGGGAATTTGATCCCACTCTTCTGGTAGAGCAACTCGAAGCTCGTTTAGGTTGTTTGGTGCTACTAAACGACCTCTGATTGCTCTCCCCAGCTTATTCCATAAGTGTTCTATGGGATTTAAGTCTGGGCTGTGTGCGGGCCAAACCAAACGATTTATTTGGACTTCCTCCAAGTACTCGCTTACACATCTGGCAACGTGCGGTCGAGCATTGTCCTGCATTAAGAGAAAATTTTCTCAATAAAAGGGGCAAACGGGACCACATGTTCTTCTAAAATTTCGTTGATGTACCGGGCAGCCGTTAGAAAATCCCTATCTACAACGACAAGTTCTGTACGGCTTCAAAATAAATGCCTGCCCATACCATAATCAAGCCTCCATTAAAACTTATCCTTGGAGTAAAAGTGCAAGATGCGTGTCGTTATCCGGGCCTCCTCCACACTCTTTCACGTCCATCAGAACCTCTTAAACAAAATCTCGACTCGTCCGTAAAGAGAACCTGACCCAACTGTTCTTCAGTCCAGTTTAGGTGTTGTCGAGCAAAATTCAGGCGGGCCATGCGATGTTGCGGGAGCAATTCTGGGCCGTGCAGTGGCCTGCGAGCTGATAATCCCGCTTCGGCAAATCTTCTCCTAACCGTTCTTTCGCTGACATTAACATCCCGCACTCGTTGAAGATCTTGTCGGACTTCAACAGCGGTAAAATGCCTATTTCTTAAAATCAACTAGACCATATACCGATCATCACGCATCGAAGTGGATCTTCTATGGCACAAACCAAGTCTCCTGGTGAAGCTGCGAGTTTCTTGATAACGTCTTAAGGCATCACGGAGAGTAGAATGGGTTACACCGAGAATTCTAGCAACATAGGACATGGAAACGACCATCCTCTACTAAAGCTACTGCTTTAGTAACATCTGTAGCTCTTAAAACCATCGTGTGTGACAAAGAACAGTTTAACCACCATCAAGTGATCAAGAATTACAAAAATATGACATATGCAGCTGCTAAACAATTGAACGGGAGGCATTGTTTGTAAGTTAAACAATCGTACAAATCACTATCAAAGCGTATTTGTGATAGTTTAACGTTATTAAAGGTAGGTATTGCCTTATTTTTAATAGCGTTTTACATTTTTACATTCACAAATTGGTTGTAGATGCCTAAACATTTAAAACGTAACATTAAATATCAAAATATTGAAAATCTGCAGGGTGGCGGTTTTTTCTGCCGGTCAATGTATTAATAACAACTTATTTACTGCTTATGCTTTAACATCAAGAGCAGCAAAACGCTTGCTTCAATTTTTCAAAAATTCAAGCGCACTTGTATACTACAATTAGAGTATTACTTATTATACATACATTTTATTAAATTTTAAGGCGTCACAGAAGCCGCAAGAATAGGTGAAAACACTGTAGAGTGTAGATCGATGCAAAATTCATACAGCGAAAATCCTACTCTTTCAACTACACCAAACAAATACATCAGTCGAAGCTGCATAATCCTTTAATACACAAATAGAATACTATAAACTTTTTACGAACCTATCGTTTCTTAATTATCTGGTAATATACAAGAGGTGCATAACCCAGGTTTCCTTTTTCTAACAGTAGAAGGTACTTGTTTCCATCTGTCTATATTTTTGCCTCGGGTAGGCACAATATTCTACGGTTCAGTTAACGACAGGCAGAGATGTAAAGTGAACTGATTGTGCGACCTAATATAGTGCGTACACTTTACCGGCAATGCTACAAGAGATATACTATAGAATAGTTGACGTCAGATAGTGTAAAGGACGTTTTGTAATATTGTTAGTAAATGTTATAAAATTATTAGCGTGTTTTTATAAAATAGAAATTTCCATGCGATCTCAATAGTTCGCACAACACCCCCGTTAACTATGCATAAATTAATTTTTTTATTGCTCAACTATAAGCTGCTTTTTGACCAAATGTCTATTCCGATGTTCGTATTTTTATATCGATAACTCGAATAGCAATAAGTAAAATTTTTTATACAAAAGCTTATTATAATTCCCTAGACTAGGTTCGCTAGTAAATATTTCTGTAACTAGAAGTAAAATTTCTCAGTAATAATAGCGAATTTTTACACTAATGCTATGGTGATTTATGGCAGTCTTGAAATTGAATAGTATAGTGTAGCATTCATTGTAGACAGCACGTCTATTCCGTTCTTGCGTAGTATTGATAAGAATCATTAATGACTCCTTATATATTCTGGTTTTGCTTTATAAAGTATATATATGTATGCTATATAATATACAGTGCGGTCGTAAAATGTCCACCCCCCGTACTAATTTTTGAACGACTTGATATTTCTTCACAAAATTTTGTATGATTTAATGAGAGTCTAAATACTACTTTTTAGTCCAATTTAAATTTTATAACTTTCAAAATGTTTGCTAATCGCCATCTTGAACTATTTTTTTAAATGTCAATGGGGATCGAGTGATACCTGGTTTGAAAGGTACTTTAATTATGCGTTTGATTTTTGTGTTTCGTAAAAAAATATTCATCCAGAAAAAATTGACAGATGATTGAATATAACAAATTTATGGAAAATAAGATATAAGCAAAAAAGGTAAGCTGCCGAAATGTTCACCATTAAAGAATGAAGAAGAAGAAGAAGAAGATTCTAAATCACAACAAAACTTATTTTATACAACAAAAACTGATTAGTAATATTATTTTAATAAATGTTGAAAGTGTGCTTCTTGAACTTCTTGCCAATAGAAAAACCTATTTAATATCTCCTCCCGTACTTTCTGGAAAGTTTCAACTCCTATATTTGCAAAAACCTCTGTTATTTTACGTCGTAAATCCAAAGGGGAATCGGGATCTGTTTGAAAAACTTTCGATTTAAGATACCCCCACAAAAAATAGTCCAACGGAGTCAGGTCAGAGGATCGCGGAGGCCAATCTGTTGGACCACGACGACCAATCCATCGTCGAGGATACGTTGCATCGTGATAATTGCGAACTTGTCTGCTAAAATGCGGAGGAGCTCCATCTTGCTGGAATATGATATCTATGTCAAATTCATTTGGATTATTTTCAGCAATCTCAACTATTAACTGATGGATGAGGTTTTCCAGAATGTTCAAGTACAATTCCCCAGTAAGGTTTTCGTCGATAAATAAGGGACCTACGATATGGTCGCCTAGTATTCTTATCCACACATACAATTTTTGCTGGAATTGGGTGTGAGCTGATTTTCATCGCTCCAATATCTTACATTTTGTCTGTCATTGTTTCTTGCAATCGTTTGGGTCATGACCTCACAAAATTCAATGCGTCTATCCGGATCATCTTCAATCAACTGGTGTAAAATCTTCATTTTGTATGGATGAAGCTTATGCCGATTTAAAAACTTTTTGACAGTGGTCGCTGATTCATCACATATCGCAGCTACATGTGAGGTTGATTGCTGAGAATGTACTTACTGCCATTTACCCGAATATGTCAATCTGTTTGTCTTCTGAAATTGCGTGTCGTCCAGGGTTTTTCCTGTTTTGCACACTTCCACTGTTAATACATTTAGGCACAGGTTCTCTTAAATACGTCCTAGAAATAGGAAGGTCGGGAAAACGTTCATTAAATGTTCTTTCGGCTTCGTGAAAGTGTTGATTGGCTGCAGCAAAAATAAAAACTGTTTCAGTTTTTTCTGCAAAGTTCGAACATTCGCCATAATTATTGTTAGTATCACCGGTTTTAGCACTCAATATTCAAACGTGAGCAAACACAATAACTGAATTAAAGTAACAGAATAGAAAGACTAATTATTGTTTTACTTCTGTCGTTTCGCCTCCAACATTTTTTTAGCGTTTTGCTTAATATCAGAAACAGATAATATGGAAGTCTGTCATTTGTTTTTCAATCTATTAAATTTTTATAAAACTCTACTCTACTCAGAGAGACCTTTCAAATGAGGTGTTTTTGAACCCCGTGCCATTTAAAAAAATACTTCACAATGGCGTCTAGCCGCCATTTTAAAAGTTGTAAAATTTAAATAAGGGCTAAAAAGTAGGATTTTGATTCTCATTATAGCACACAAAATTTTGTAAAGAAATATCATATCGTTCAAAAGTTAGTAGGGGCGGAGGACATTTTACGACCGCATTGTAGATTAAATATATACATACGTGATTTTTGAACTATTTTTGATAACTCGAATTTTCCGTAACTCAAATTATTTTTGATTTCTCCTCTACTTTGTATCATCAAAGTTCGTCTACAATTCCAAGAAATACTGAATCGGTCCATAAAATTGTTTCATGAAGAGGAAAGCGTTACCAAAAAGTAACGTAGCGGGCGACCACTGAATGGTACCGCCAAAACTATGGATACTTTTAGTGATACAGTGGAGAATATTTCTAAAATCTCCATTTCTGATTAATATATGACAATAAATGCATATTTCTATAACAACGGATCACATAATGTTGCATAGTAATATATAGTTCCATTCTTATTGAAATTTAGAATATATATTGAAATTAGTCATATATACAAACATTTAATAAGGTTTTGTGGAAGATGGCGAACCTTATTAATACTTCGTACAACAAATAATTTTACTCTCTACTCATAGTACGTTATAATCAATATTATGTTCATAAGTGAGGTTAATATACATGCCTATAAGCTACGACATGCCTTCATCTAAATAAAATTGACCGCCTACCTACTTTCGCCCAAGGTTTTAATATATTATATAAACTTATAAATTACGGATGGACATGGAACAGAGTATTTGTTCTCTGCCGGTACGCCCATGCAAAGATCTGAAAATAATAACTTTTAGCCTTGTAAACCGATTCCTTGGTTTTGTGTAAATAATCCACTTGGAATTATTGAACTTGCATCGGTATCATTTCTGCCCAAAGTGGAGTTTAATTGTATAGAATGAGAGAAAGAGGACACCGATTAGAAGGTCTTTTAATGGTTCTTTAATATTCTTTAAAACGGAAGTCTGTTAGCATTCGTTCTGTCTATTTAACGCTCTAGTTTAAATTGTAAACTATGGTTTTTTATTCCGACTTCTGTAAGTACGTAAAAAGACGAATAGTCAGCTCAGTATAAAGCAATGCTATCCACAGCATTGAGATCTTATAATATTGGTTTGTTTTTGCGGTAAATATACACGAGTTACACACCATTTTCGGGCTAATTTTGTATTCTATTGTAAAAAAAATAAAATATACAGTATTTCAATTATTTATAAAAGGCAAAGTGATGTTCTGTTATACCGCAAGCTTAAGTTTGCACGTAATATTCTCAACATTTTTTAATGTGTGCCTCATTATTTAATATTACTTTTTGTAACAAAAATCATAAAAGTTAGCAAAGAAAATAGGCATCAACTTTTTTACATGATTTCATACAAATTTAAATATGTCATGAATCTTTCGAAAATTGTATATGTGTGTGAAAATTTTATATGTTTCCTGAGTTAACCCACTTCTCTCTGGCTGTATCATGTTGCCAAAAGTGCACTCAAATCAGGTCAGCTCGTAATTGCCAAAACGACGAATTGTCAACAACGCGCAATCGTACTCCATTCTTCTGATTTTGTCTTCTTCATTATTAGTACTCCCCTCTTTTTTCTACTAACGCACTAAGAAACGTCCCATTATTATTTTATCCGCGTATAGATCTGCATCAATGCATAGATCATTTAATCGGATCGGCCTTTCGAGAATCTTCGCGATATAATTATGGAAAATATCGATGACCTGGAAATCATTCTACGAGTATAAAAAAGACTTGAAATGGCAAGACGGCAGTAACACTGCAATAGTAATCACCAGTAGAAGTCGATGGTGGGTAATATTTTACTCCTACTTGACAACAAACAAATTCTTCAAGTGTTGAAAAATAGATACATTTTTAATTGAACGTAAGCGGGCATGTAATGGCATCGGCGTTAACAAAACTAGATTCACAAAATATCACTCCAAAAGTAAAATCAAGAATGTATGCAGTAGAATATTTAGAATTTAGTTACACAAAGATTTTTGCTTTTCAAAACATTTCAGAATCTAGTAAGCTCCTTACAAAGATACATATAAAACAGCTAGCTGCAAAAAGCTCCACACTGTAGGAGACGACCAAATTCGGCTCGCTACGATTGATATTGTATATACTATGCTTAGAAAAAGTTTAATTAAATAACTGACGTGCATACTTCTTTCAAATAATACTGTTGTTCAGCGAATTGGTAACAGCTAGCAACAATGTGTCGTGTAATTGCTAATTTTCGATTTTGCGATATCTTACAGCAGTTGTAGAGTTATTGTTTTGTAAACCAATAGAAAGAAGAGCCACAGAATCTGAATTGTTCACAATGTTGGACGTTAATATATGCAAGGCAAATATACAAGGTTTAAAAGCCCTTGTGAGAGAAACATCCCTACAATGTATTTGGACATATTGCATGATTTATAGAAAAGCTCTGTTTGCAAACGAAATGAGTCCTGGTTTAAATATTCTGTTAATATAAGTTATAACCATGATACATTATATACAAGTGAGACCTTCCAAATCACTGTTTCGTGAACTTTACAATTAATATAGCCGAAACCAAACATTCAGCATTACTGTTTCATTGCGAGACTAGGTGGTTACTACAGAGAAAAGTTTACAACGTGTTTACAAATTAAGAGACGAAATAGTAATCTTCACGAAGTAGCAGAAAAGTTTGGAAACCACTTACTTCTGTAATGGTATTGGGCAATTAGGTGGACTTATTCGAAAAAGAAAATATATTAAACCTGATACAAACCCCACAAAAAATAGACATATACCTTAGATATGACTAAGGAAGTTAATGCTTTTTGGAAGAAAGTTATTACATAGAAGGTGAAACAACAAAAATTATAAATGTTTTCAAATGTGAATGCATTTATCGCAACATACAAGAATGAAAAGAAAAGCAGTTCATCAAAGTTTTATTTGCAAGTATTGAAAATCATTTAATAATATTGACGGAGAATTTTAGAAACTATTTACAACAGCTTATTGTATACTTATGCCACTTTCAACATCTTATCTTTGTGAAATTGTATTTTCTACTGTAGATGCTTTAAAACTAAATATAGTTATAGTTCAATACAAAATGAGAACTAAGAGAGTCAATTTCCAATAGATCACCATCATATGAAAAGCTTTGCTCTGTAAGAAGGCAGTCCCAAGGAAGCCATTAATTTTCAGATTCGTTGTCATTGTTTAGTTTTAATCAGTCACCGCAAAGAGAGCGGCGCCCCACAGGTTGAGAATCACTAGATTAGCATAAATCAGAACTAAGAAAGTATCTCTGCTCGTATGTTTTAACCCACCCCGTGTACAAAAATGTGAGATCCACCTTATGTCATTTGCACACTTTCGAAATATAAAAGGGATACTAGGCATGATGGTTGAAATAGAACCTCTAAGAAAATCAAAACTAGTCTCCCAATGCAAGAAATGCCAAGCTTATGAACACACTCTAAGATTCTTGAACAGAGAATTAAGATGCGTGAGATATGCCGGAAAACACGACACAAAAGAATGCAAACTGAATGAAAACAGCAGCCAAAATGTGCCAACTGTGGCGAAACCCAAACAGCCAGCTACAGAGGATGCGAAGTGAATGCGAAACCAACCAAAATAACACAAAAGAAAGGGAGACTGAAAATAGACCACCGTACAGATGAGACCCAAAAACATTCCCAGTATTACCAAAGACTAAAGAAAAGGAGGAAAGTTCACAGAATACAGAAGTTTCGACAAACCAGGTACTACAAAGCCTAATGTCAAAACGAGATCAAAAAGAGATTAACAAAACTTGAACGAAATAGCATTAAATCTACTGCTTCAAAGAAAAAATAATGGACACAGAAGATATAAGAGTAGCTGCCTGGAATGCCAACGGTATTCAGCAACATCAGAACCAGCTACAAGTATTCCTGGATATGCAAAAAATACATATATGACAGAATATTACAGTTGCAGCAATTTGCTGCCCACCAAGGCATAACCTGAAAAAAAGGGACTATTTAAGTCTGCTACAAAGCTTAGGATAACTTTTTATCGTTGAAGGAGACTTCAACGCAAAAAATCTAATTTGGGGTTCAAGACTGCCAACAACTAAAGAAAAAGAATTGCATAAAACCGCAAAAGAAACCAATTGTAACTACCACTCCCACGAGAAAACCCACTTACTGGCCTTCAGGTCAAAACAAAATATCCTACCTGATTGATTTTTTCATCTCCAGGAAAGTAGCAGCAACTTTATTAACATCGAAGAGAACTTTTATCTGAGCTCCGACAACTCTCCAATAATTATAACATTAAGGGAAATAATAATCAAGAAACAATGTAGCCCAACTCTGTCTAACAAACATACAAATTGGAAAGCGTTTCAAGAAGAGCTAAACGACAGAGCTCAGTTGAACGTGATGCCGTTTAGAACTAAGGAAGAACTGGACACCAGAAATCAAAACCAAAAACAATTACCCCAAGGAGATCAAGGAGCTAGTTTGCTGAAAAAAGAAGGGCCAGGAGGTAATGGCAACAAAGCAAAGCTCCACTAGATAAAACCAGACTAAATCGTCTCACGCAACAGCTGAGGAGAGAAATACAGGAAGTAAAAAACGAATCGGTGGACACCTGTCTTAAAAATCTGACAAACCACAAAGACTAGGCAGTGTCTTTGTGGTTTGTCAGATTTTTAAGACATGGAAAGCAACCAAAAAGTCAGAAGACCGATAACCCAGGTGCCACCACTAGAAACTGAAAACGGTTGAGCAAGAAACAACGAGCAGAAGACAGATGCCTTCGCAAACCACATCGAAAAGACATTTCAACCGAATAAACAGCAAGTACAAAATGTAGCACTGTATGCAGAAGATGGAAGAGAGGAGAAATAAATAAAATTGGTCACTCCACGAGACGTGGCCAAAGAAATTAAAGGAAACCTTAATCCGAAAGAAACTCCGGGATTTGATTTAATAATAGGGAAAGTATTGAAACAGCTACCTAGAAAAGGAGTACTAACACTAACTAACATAATAAACGCAGCATTTCGACTAAATTATGTAACGAAAGTATGGAAGGTAGCCATAATGATACAGAAGCCAGAAGCCAGGAAAACTGCCGAATGTAACAACATCATATTGGTTTATCTCCCTTTTACTGATAATTTCAAAGCTATTTGAAAAACTATTACACAGGCGGCTCAAACCAATGATAGAAAGAAAAAAACTGGTACACACCAGTTGGGATTTCGAAACCAACATTCAACGGTAGAGCAAGTTCACAAGGTAATAAATACCATAGAGAAAACTCTTCAGGAGAAAAAAGTTTGCTTAGCAATCTTTTTAGATGTTGCCGAGGTTTCTGATAAAGCATGGCGTCAAGGGCTAAATAATAAACTAGAAACAATTCTGCCTAAACAATTTGCTGAACTTCTGGAGTCTTACATCGCAAACCGACTCTTCAGGATCAAGCAATAAGAAGAATACTTCGACTTATACGAAATTAAGGCAGGGTTACCACAAGGCAGTGTACTGGGGCCAATACTATACCTATTGTACACCACCGACGTCCAGTCAAACTATGAGATAACAATAGCCACGTTTGCAGGCAACACTGCAATACTAGCGATAGGCGAAAGAACTGAAGAAACGACAGAAACATTACAACAAGCCACTAACCATGTGGACAGATGGACAAAACGATGGAAAGTAAAACTAAACGGAAGCAAGCCGGTGCATATCAACTGCATGAACAAGAAAAGCATAATTACGTGCCGGTGACATTCAACAACGGCATCATACCGCATGCTAATACAGCTAAAAATCTTGGAATGCACTTGGTTGCCAAACTACGATGGAAAGAGCATATAAAGAAGAAAAGAAAAGAACAAAATTTAAAATATAGGAAATTGTACTGGCTGCTGGGAAGAAACTTGCAACTTTTAAGATATAACAACAAAACTAACATTAAACAAATTCAAACACAAACTGGAAATAAAGGACCTTGTTCAGAAGCACGAAACGAGGCTTCATCACCACGTAAACGTCGAGGTAATCTAACTCGTCGACAATACAGATCTAGTGAGAAGGCTCAAGAGGACCAAACTATCTGAGCTAATGTAAAGAGACGTAAAAGTGTCAGTGAAAAAACAGAGCAAAGTGAAGTGTTAACGCACAAAAAAGTGTTGCAAGACAGAACTGAGAGGCCTCCAGTGAGTGAATTCTTAGCATAACCATTTAGTTAATTTAAGTTATATTAAAATTTCTGGTTAGTCTTTTAGACTACTTATGATGTAATACTTCATAATTTAAAAAACCCTTTCGAAACTAGTAGAAACTAATTGGGTTTTAAATAATAACAGTGCTGAGTTATTATAAACGCTAAAAAAAAAAACAGTTTTTTTTTCGAGGAAGCTAGGTTTCACAAACCTGGGGCCTCGGTAAAGTAGTGCGGAAACGCGGTGCCATCGAGGTCACAGTGAAATGTGGCCGATCGGCTGGGGCGTTCAAATCCCGACTGGGGCGACCGCATTTCGCTTAGTTAAGTGTAGGGTGCATGTCGCATGAATGGTTAGTGTGTAAGGGACGCCCGCACCCCCCTGAAGTAATACGAAAGCGGTTCCGTAGGGGGCGGTAGTATGAAGGAATGACAAAAAATAAAGTTTCACGTACCTGACTACATCAACAACAAAAAGAGTGGTAATCTAAAAAGGATACAATATACTATAGAAGTAAATAGTTTGTATTTAAAACTAAAATTGCCATTATTATCCACTGATTTCTGTTTAATTAGAATATCCGTAAATCGCAAAAACAAACAGGATTTATCATTTGTTTTTATAGTCTTTATCTTCAAACCAAATTGTTTACAACTGCATACAAAATTTGAGTTACTTTGAATATGCTAGCAGTGAAAAATATAGTATTTATAATAGTATTACTTAGAAGATGTTTAATTACTGTTCTGTGTTCTTATACGTAATGTTACTAACGCTTCGGTAAGATTGGTCATTTTGGTAATGGTAATTTTATTTTATATTTTTCATAATAATTAAATATTCCGGATAGCCTTATTAAATGTAACACAGTGTATAATTAAACTACCCACTATAAGGTATTATAATAAAATCTTGCGATATCAAAATTTAAATGACTGATTGGCTTTCAAAACCGCTTTCAGGTGTCAATAGTCAATAAGTCCGTTAAATCTTCAACACGCTAAACCCAAACAACTCATTAATTTTTGTTAGGTTAGGAAGGAAACTTTTATTTTTGGTACGAACTTGTTTAACTATTCACAGGTAACGAAGACAGTAAAGAATGACGATATTATATTTATATACGAGATTAGACCTTTTTGGAGAAACTCTTTAGCATAATAATGGCCTTCCCAATGGACCCCGGGCGGTTAGGTCGTTGTGGTTTTTCGCGCGACGTACGAAGGGAAAATAGAGTAAAAAGAAAATTCACCTGTTCCATATTTCTGCAAAATTAAAATGGTGTGTTTTGGACGAATCTCGTTTTCGTTTATAAATACAAACCATCAGTGTCAAATAATGCCTTAAAATAGATACCATCTGAAAAGGATTTACTGTTGGTTGAGACTAATTGGCATGCAAGAATTATATTAAAGTAGCGGAACTTGTGGGCTACGCTTCACATTTTTTAGATACCCTATTAAAACACAATCAATTTGTATATGAGTGTGTGCAGTATGTACCCAGTGGTATTACTACAATTTAGAGGCATGGAGAACGCTTGCTAAATGTATAGCTTCATTAAAAAAATATTTTAAGAGTAAAGCAATTAACTAAGTATATTTTTACATCTGGATTTCTGTCAAATGCAATAGATACGAATGCAGGCTTTGCTGTTTCACTTTTATTTCCAATGATTATTTCAGTTTCAAGTTGTTTTATTATTAAATATTTCATATTGTATATCTCGGCTTAAGCAGTTTGCGTGCAATGCGTGTTCTTGCACTTTCTTGTACTCACATAAAAGTCCGCACTCTAATCCAAAACGAAATTTCTGTTTCATTGTTTTGTTCTTAAGGCATGCTTTGATTCTGGGCCTTAATATGTGTTTTAAACGGTAGAGATCTCCCCTGCTGTAATTTTCATTTCAGCCAGTGTTTGTAATGTAAAATTTAGAAGCATACTCACATGTAGGTATGTAGAACATGGAAGAAATTCGACTTTATGTGAATATGTGAGGGTATCCAACTTACCTACCCAAGAAAAATTGTCGACGGACGGTTTCTTATTACGAAATCATCGCTAGTGGAGCTTCAAATATCGTTTTTCAGCGATTATTTTGAGGAACAGCGGCTAGAATATGTTCAGTTTAGCGGAACGGTAGCAATTTTGATTAAATGTATTCGTAAGCTAAGTAAGGGAAAACGGTTTCTTACCCATATATTTAGGGTAACTAAACTTCTTTAAACGACTCAATGTATTACAACGCGATTTATTCGAAAATAGAGTAATTTTTAAAAAGAAACGGATAAATCTGGTTTACATATATATATAAGGTTATTTCTCAATGAACCAGAAAATATTAAATTGTCCTGAATATAAAATAAAAATTAAAAAACTGGTTAACCAGCCTGGTTTATGGACAGAAAATTCAGTATTGTAAATAATTAAAAAGCTGTAATAAATAATTTATAATCCTTATATTGCAATTATGAAGCAATTAAAAATAATTAGCCTACAATAATTGCCTGAAAGAATTACAGAATAATAATTTTGCAAGGTAGCTATAATTCCACGAACCATTTTATATAAATTAAATATCATTATGTGACTATTTCTAGATTAAATCAACGGCTAAACTATTTAAATATAAGTTTGAAATGCACTTTTTTGCTTCTTAAAAAGGAAATGCGATGAAAATGCTAGTTTCTACACTCTATTAACGAAATTAAGTATGATCCAGTAGTTAGAGTACCGGCCTTCGGTGGGGAAGGTCGGGAGTTCAAATCCCCGACTCGATGCCTGAAGGGCAGCCTACCCAGTCGCTTTAAATAATTGGGTACCTGCGTTCGAAAGAACAAGGAGTAATAATAATGCGGTTGGCCACCACATCACTACGTGTCATGAATTTGGAACGTGCCAACTGGATGTGAGAGCAAAGATATGGGAGCTTTAACTTTCCGCTTCGCAGATTAAGTAAATTATATTAAAATCTTCATGATATGTTCTTCATTACGTAGAACGCATTTTCCCATCTAAAGGTTTAAACCTGTACAAATGGTATTTTATTCAAGAAAAATATTTTAGAATTAAATGTATATCTTTTGTCCTTTTAAATGCTATTTACATCACCTATAAAAACAAAAGAGTAGGTATAATGTTATTTCTGCGCCCTGTTAAAGTATCGTGTGCGATTTCATTTATAAAATACACATCCTAGAAACAAAGAATTTATATAAATGTTGTTTGCAAAGAGATGTTGTAAAAAATGTTGTTTTGTTGCGTTCATGTCTTAATCCCCACTCAGCAGGTGTGTATCAAGTATAACGTAAGGCACAGCCCATGGGTGGTGATAGTTTAAATTATTTCGGCGGGAATTGCGGTTAAAAGAGACCTAAAGTTCTTAGACCGTTCAAATCATGCAAACAATTCATGTCATTAATTGTATTTTCTAATTTCGTTTTCCAAACTTCCAAACGTTTGGGAATTCCAGTTAGGGTTTTCCTTTCTTTATACCTCACGTTAGGGACGACTTTACGGGGGATGTAAAAAACTACTGAATTTTAAATATGAATAAGGTTGCAGCGCTCCTGCATTTCGTTTATGGAGTGGAACCCATTTGGGGTCCTTCAGCCTCCTACTTTTAGATTGGCATTCGGACAGGATACGGAAGCTCGTGTGGCTAGTTGATATAGCTGCAGCTATTCGTTATCATAGATTAATTACTTCAATTATGTAATCTTCCAGCGTGATGTCTGCCACTGAACGGTATCCAACCAGACACTCTGTCATTCACAGGGAGTCTCAGGGGAAATTCCTCCTCAGCTCCACATGCGAAGGGAAGAATATAATTATCGACCTTTCCGCCAGGTAAAAGTCAGCCGATGCCCTCCTGGAATTGATTTAAGATGCATAGTAATAATAATAATTCAAACAAGGCCCCTTCACGAGACCCCCTCTGCCAGCTGACTACCTCCACAATCTTTACTATGGATTTAATGATTATACATGCCAAATACATTATCTACACATGTCTCAACTTGCTACGCTACTATTTCCAAGAACTGCTTACACAGACACACCATAAAATAACAAGTAGATAATACGTAACCATTTGGGTTGTAGCGACAGCTTCCAAGAATTCCACCGTACCCATAAATTCCTCGGTCTAGGTTCTCCCAGCGGCTCGAACAATGGAATTAGCTTTCTCCCAGATGGCGTTACGTCCGCTGAGAAGGCAAGAGGAGTTGAGGAGCGTATCCAATCAATACTCAAACTACAACTCTTACACAGATACTGCTGCGGAGAGGTCGATGGTATTCAAGTTGTTCATATATCATTATTATTTGTGTTACCATAGTTATGTTTGTTATTTATTAAATCTTTTATTACATGTACGTACAGTATACATTTATCTATTGCAACCAACGCTAAAGGGTTAACACATATGACACTTCATGGCATATAAACCATAACCTCGCTAGCGACGCCACTGTTTATATTAGTTGATATTGCAGTCTATTTTCATGTATAAACACATAAATGGTAACACTAATATCGCTTCTTTGCCTCAGCTTAGAGGATAATCGCATCGCAATCAGTTAGTAGGTTCGCAAACGTTATTAATTAGTTATTACGATGTGCAAGCGTACGGCTACCTCCCAACAACACTGTCTTTTGTGGACTGCCGTTGGTGACTCTTCTTAATACCCTGCTAATCCTTGCTTTTCCCTCACATTCTAAGAAACACTTCGCTGTCCGGCCTCTCATGCAAACCTTTTTAATCCTTACCGGATGTTACCGAAAGTCGACAGAAGCTATGTATATATTTGCAAATATTTATTTGTTGAGCGTATATTTAAGTAATATTCACAGTAGACAAAAATCACCGCCTAACTATCACCTGAAAATAAATAATAAATGAAACTGATTTGAGGTATTCTATAGAACAGTTGGGCGTTTTGCTTACATACCTGATATACTTAAATGAATAGCTTGTAGATGTTGTTTGATATTTCGATGCATATACGTCAGCCCTTTAAAATATTAAGTCAACGCCGAACTGGTAATGCACTGGAAGTACTAAACTTCTTTTATACAAGAGAAAGTGTACGATAATGAATATAATATAATAAATTTGTAGCAGCCCTTAAAGCGTTTAAAGTTAGGCGTTTGTAAATTAAGATACTACATTATTACTAACATTTATTCCAGAAAAATGGAAATAACTGGGAACAAGGGAAATATTTTATCTTTATACTACAGTTGTTAGTGTACGTGAGCATCATTCAACATAAAATGAAGAGTGCGTCTGAACTCTTACTCGAGAAAGAACTTGGGCGTCATCTGCTTGTACCCCAGAGGTTTTAGAGAGAATATTAGGGAGACGCCGGTTACGATATGTCGGATTAACTGCCCTCCTAGGGGATGAACCAGGGCTTCTAAACCGTATTAATACGTTTTCCACATGCTCTTTTACGAGTCTAAAAAAGGCATTGTAGAACAGTATCGTTACGACTCTGACACATAACAGGGGTTAGTCAATCAAGCATTGTGAATTTACATGTAATTGCTAAAATTGTTACCCTTTAGGAAATTGAAAATTGAGCTTGAGACAACTATAAACTGTATTAACACTTTATGGAGATTTATTGATATAACGTATGAATTATTTGTATAATGCGATAGTGCAAGTAACTCCATTTTTATGATAACCTGATGCATAACGAATATTTTATTGGAAACTCATTGTTTTTAGCCATTTTAATCCCTTACTACAGAAAATGTGATTGTTAAGGTAAAAATTAAGCGGATGTAAGAAATATGAAATAACGTAAGCAGTTTATAGTCTTCCTATATTAGACCTAGTGAGACAAAGCTAGTCATAAATACTGGTCTCTGTTTGTGTATAAAACTTAAAAATGTCAATATACTCATCATTGCAGCTGTCGACAGAAAATTGGTTCCGTTTTTGAAGGCTATAACTGTGATGAACCATTTTCAATGCTCATTCTGATACCAACTTTCCTAAAGTTTTATCACAATGTAGACTTTTAGGTTTTTCGTGGATCATCTTGCACCTAACAGGTTTTCGGGTTTGCTTCTATGAGCTAACTGCTTTTCCAAAATGTTAATCAAAATTCGACCTAGCACTATAGCGCGAGTTTAAAAATGATCTTTAATTATCATCAAAAAACTATCGTACATTGAAAAATATTAGATATCATCAAAGAACGCCGTACTAGTGTTGACTATGATTCGAACGCAGGAAATTGCAAAAGATAAGTGTGAGGTTATTTAGAAAGGGTCGCCCTAAATATCCCGCTTAATACAGAAATACAGTTAGTTATTTTTCAGTAAGTTGAATTTCTATGTATGGGTGCATATAAAGATCTTTATGGGGCAGCATACCTTGCTACCTAGTTGGCGAATGCTTTGCTAGCATTAACCCTCATAGTACCGACCGGGGTACACATTAATTAACGCCAGGTGGCCTTTCTTGCCTGTGATTATAAAAATACTAGTTTAAAGGCTCCGTCGTATTTAGTAGCTTCCCTTTATCGTTTTAATTCCGTTTTTATGACCTTTTCAGTTTAAACTATTTTAACCGTTTCTGAAATATAAATTATTGTCGAAAGTGTAAAGTAAGAGGACAGACAAAATGGCTAAAGCCACGAAGAACATCTAATAGATGACCTGTGGTAATGTTTTACCATCTTTTAACAAATCTGGCATAAATGACCAGAAAAATTGCGTAAAACTAAATCCTGGGTGGGGGAAAAGGTATTTTAGCTCCAAGAAGAAAGCTTTTCTTCAGTAAGGAAGACAGCCAGCGAGCGTAAGCCTGATTGTTCCATAGAACAACCGTTTTATCCAAGCAATTACAGAAAACACATAATACTCCTAATACCAGAATTATAAATCAAAACCCCTTAGAAGTTCACACTCCTGCAAACATGTTTTAAATGTATATAACCCATATGTACAGAGCATTCTATGTGCAGAGTACCACTACCTTGACACTAAAAAGTCAGAGGCTAGCAAAAATTTATTTAAATGATATTTTTTTTTGTTTTATCGTGAATAATAATTTAACATTAATCAGTTTTTCTACTCATCTGTGTTTTAATTGCAAAATTTAAGTGAGGTACTACAGTACAGTTAAAAGTTCGTTGTCGTTGAATTTGTTAGATTGACTACAACATTTTACTGCGCAAAGCTGATTGTGTAACTTTAGATATGCAAACTTGATTGCGCGAGATTGACTGTGCCAAACTGCTTGCCCTAATTTGGTTATGGACCCAGATGCTGCAAGCCTGATTGCACAAACATTTCGTTTCCATTTCCACTTCGGGCAGACTGGCCGATCTTGGAGACAAAAAGAAACAGTTTGAGGACAGGTGGCGGTCGGTTGCAGACGAAAATCGCTGAAAACGTCCACCCAAGAACTAGCGGTTAGGTTTTGAAATCGAATCTAGCTCACCCTGGCCCTCTAGAATATTTTGGAATTATCACTTTGACACAATTTTCGAAAGTTTTGATGTTTTTGTGATTATACGGAGATCCCCCGGCATTCCCAGCAGACCAAAAAGAACAAGTGCCGAAATTACCGAGGGAGAGCCATCCGAGAAAGTTCGAGGCGAAACACTCCCCAACGGCGCATCGTTCCGACCGTATTTGATATCTGGCGGTTTTAAGTAAACGGTGGCGATTTTTTGCTTTCGAAAAAAGGCAGTTTGACGCCTTTCAGCCGAGGGGTTAATTGCTCGTTCCTGAATGATTTTGAAGCCGAATTATTCAGAAACAGGTTGGCGGCACCCCCGATATTCGGCGGTGTTAGTGTATAGACGGTTTCTGTAAAAATGTGTAGCTCCCATGTTGTTTAAACAAAATGTACGGATGTTTTTGTAGGAAGATAGTAATGAAAGTATCTGATTATTCATGCCTTTCCTGAAGAAAATGTAACTCGACATGCAGCAAGGTTTTAAACTGCTCAAATACACGACATCCACCTGAATAATGTGTTATTCTGAACACGCTGTATATTATTTATACATTTTAAGTTGAAGAGGAGAGCTAATAAGTAGAACAAATATTTCAACATCACATCGAATCATTACGTAGACGAAACGTAAAAGAAACAACTCTAGGATCGAAATCCTGACTTGCAACTACTTCAATAAGTTAAGTCCTCATTTATATTATAATTAGCATATTGTACTGCTTTTCAAAATTTCGTGTACTGCACCCTGTTTTGCGTAAAATGGCATTGGATTTATTGACCGTGTTGATGCATATGGTAATATTAAGTGAATAACTTACAATACGAGCGTATTTTATGAAGATTTTGCTTGTTTAAGCGAGTTGCGGTGTGTTGGATAAAATAATTATTAACGAGTCGGTTAACTTCCTAGACCAAAACAATTCCATAGCTTTACAGCTATTTCTTCTAACTATACGGAAAGTTAATCATGAAACGATCCATATCGAATATTTCACAAACAAAACCTTTGAAAGTGATTAAAGTATATAATATTACAAATTAATTTAAATATGGGTGTAAACTTTAAGGAGTGAATATAGATCAAAGAGAATAGAAAGACTTGATAATGCGGCAAATAGATAAAGACACTTGCAGTATGCACAGGCAACCCTCAGAACATGAAGATAACATTGTATTCTGTTTTTGTTTAATATCTCTTCTGTAAGCAAATCTATTATTCGAAATTGGTTGAACAAATTCGGTAACTGTTTCGATATTTCCCTGTCAGTTGCATTTGTATTGAATACATACGAGGTATGATCAAAAAATACGTGAATGAATTTTTATAGCACCATCTGCTGACGCTACATCCATTTGAAGTAATAAGTCCGATAGCCTGATCCTTTGAGATAGTCACTGTCAAGTTTTAACAAGTTGTGACTTGTCAAGCGGCTTCCAGAGCCGAAAGAGTGAGCTCGGGTTTACCGTGTCTGTCGCGCATCATGGATTTTGAACAACGCGTGAACATTAAGTTTTGTTTTAAGTTGCAAAAAAGTGCCAAAGAAGCGCATGAAATGTTAAAATCAGTGTATGGCGATAATGTGGTGACTCTGAAGACTGTCTACAAGTGGTATGAGCGATTTAAAAGCGGAAATGAGTCGGTTGAAGACGAGAAACGGTCAGGACGTCCTTCGACCTCAAAAACAGACGAAAACGTGCAAAAAGTGGCAAAAATGGTTCGTTCAAACAGGCGATTGACTATTCGAGAGCTACCGAAGAACTGAACATCTCATACGGATCCGTGCAAAGCGTTTTAACCGATGACCAGACTTTCGACTGCCGAACAGAAGGAAAATCGTGTGTCAGTTTGCACAGAATTGAAGGATCGTCTTGATGCAGATCCGGATTTCATGGCCAAAATTATAACTGGAGATGAAAGTTGGGTGTATGGCTATGACCCTGAGACGAAAATTCAGAGTTCCCAATGGAAGATGAGTGGCTCCCCTCGCCCTAAGAAAGCACGTCAGTCAAAGTCGAACGTCAAAGTCATGCTCATGGTTTGTTTTTGATAGTGAGGGCATAGTCCGATTAGAGTTCGTTCCAAGGGGAAAAACTGTAAACTCCGAATATTACAAGGGGGTATTGCAACGTTTGCGAAACGATATATCAAATTAGCTTTACCTTTGATGCTGGCTTAAATTAATGTTTATTGTTTCTATAGTAAAGTCAACGTTAGTCGGGTTCCTATTATTGTAGACTAATAATGCTTTTGCACTCATTTTTGCATGAAAATATTACCAATTTAAATTAAAGGCAAACAACACATGTACTAATCAAAATACTATTCACCCGCCTAGGGTTTCCATACGGAATAATCAATCAACGTTGGATTAAATTGCTAATACGATTAACAAGTGCATATACAGGGTGAGTTTTTTTTTTCATTTTAAACATTGGGAACTCGAAAACTATTAGAGATAGAAAAACGCTTAAATGGGGAAAGAGTTGTTGTTTTAAGAGCTCATGCAAGATATGCTTTTTTTTTTAAAAAAATCCACAGTTTACTAGATATGAACAAAAAAGGGATTTTTTTAAATGGTAGTTATAGTTGGCTTTGACATTTTCAAAACGGACTAATTTTTCTCTTTATAACGATATAAGGTTTGCTATACCTACTTTGAGAAATAAACACGATACAGGACTATTTGTATTATTGAGAGTAGCAAAAACAGCGGTAGCCATGGATAACCATAAACAAACAAAGTACTGCTGATCATTATTTTAATTGAAGTTTGGCAGTTCTGTCACATCCATAATTAAATTGAAGATGTTTTCTAATCTCGAAAAACTTAATATCATCGAATGTTTTATTATTTGTAATAAAAATAGTGTTCGTGCTGCTGAACGGTACCAACAATTATATGGAAATCGACGTCAACCATCTCTACCGACGTTCAACAATTTATACAGAAATCTGGGGCAGTTTGGTTCTTTTTCGAAACCAAAGAGGAATGAAAGCGTTATTAACGAGGATATTCAAATAAATGTATTAGCCTATGTTGATCAGAATCCTTCTAGTTCGACTCGACAAATTGCAGCTGAAGTTGGTGTATCGCAAAGCACAGTCGTGAGAATTTTGAAGAAACATAAATTTCACGCATATCATTTATCAGTAGGACAGACACTGCACCCAGGAGACCATGCTGCAAGAATTGCCTTTTGTAATTGGTACATTAATATGATCCAACAAAATCCAGAGTTTCAAAATCAAATTTTATGGACTGATGAAACCAAATTTTCCAATTGCGGTATGTTCAATAGGCGCAATGAACATTTGTGGATGCAGGAAAATCCTAGAAGACTTCACGAAAGAAGACCCCAAATAAAATTTGGATTTAATGTTTGGTGCGGAATTATTGGATCGCGAATTGTTGGGCCTTTCATTTACGACGAAAATTTGACAGGCCAGCGTTATCTTAATTTTTTACAAAATGAATTTCAAGATATGTTGGATGTCTTAGACTTGGAAACACGACGTAATTTACGCTGGTTTCAACACGACGGTGCTCCGCCGCACAACCAACTGCAAGTAAGAGAGTACCTAAACCAACTGTTTCCAAATTCTTGGATAGGTAGGAACGGGCCGGTCCTTTGGGCACCCAGATCGCCAGATCTTTCAATTTTGGATTTCTTTCTCTTCGGTGTTCTAAAAGATTTAGTTTATCAACGAACTTATGCGACAAAAGAAGAACTACGTGATGCTGTGGTACATGCCTTTCGCAATTTAGATGGTAGGAAAATACGGAAAGCTGTAAATTCTATTGGGAAAAGATGCCGCTTGTGTTTAAACAATAATGGTGGACAATTTGAACATTTGCGGAGATAGAATATTTTTACATGTAATTACTTCAAAGTAGAAATTTAAATGTAATAATTCGTAGTTGCTATGCGTTGCTGTTCTATTTGAGACCCTAAAGTTTTTAGGTAAGATAATAAATCAGTAAAACTTTAAGAAAACAAAAATGTTTTTCATGGCTACCGCTGTTTTTGCTACTCTCAATAATACAAATAGTCCTGTATCGTGTTTATTTCTCAAAGTAGGTATAGCAAACCTTATATCGTTATAAAGAGAAAAATTAGTCCGTTTTGAAAATGTCAAAGCCAACTATGACTACCATTTAAAAAAATCCCTTTTTTGTTCATATCTAGTAAACTGTGGATTTTTTTCAAAAAACAAAAGCATATCTTGCATGAGCTCTTAAAACAACAACTCTTTCCCCATTTAAGCGTTTTTCTATCTCTAATAGTTTTCGAGTTCCCAATGCTTAAAATGAAAAAAAACTCACCCTGTATAAAAGCGAGATTGGTGAATAATATTTAAATTCATGAACTAATAACCACCTGCTTAAATCTTTAAATGATGGTTATTGCAAATAAAAATTACTATTCATGGAAAACAGTTTTTCCAACTTGAGAATTTATCAATATAATTATAAAAAACCGTAAATAATATAAAACGAATTGTTGGTGAAGGTCATATCGAAGTAGTTATTATGTGAACCGATTCTCTATGTCACAGTGTCGAAATTTAAACTTTCCTTTTCTTCTAGACAATTTTCCGAGCTGTGTCCATGCAGAAGAATGTACAGGATCAAAAGCCGTGAAGGAAATGTTACAGTCTTTTCGTTCTACTATTGGGCAACAGCCGCTTCTCTGCTACGTGCTTCTTCTTAGTACTAAGCTAGGGACACGGGTAACTTATAAATTAACAACAGAAATTCAATAGAAGATTAACAGAATCGAGACCACATGGTTGCCAACCAGACTGGAGACTGTGTATGATGGGTTGCAGTACAAGATTTTTAAACGTTGCATGGTAATATTGTACCCAAGCCTTAATTAACATTTTGCCCAAACAGCGAGAACTTTGTCACCACAAAGCGTGGTAGCAAATTACTATGAAATTTTTATGGAGGTAATGGTCATCTAGAATGTTTAAATAGAATTAATGATGTTTTTTGTGAACGTTGAATAGGTTTAAAATATAATAAACGGTAATGTAGTAGATGTATATGTATAAAGGGGCCTCGGTGAAGTAGTGCGGATACGCGCTGCCAATCGAGGTCACATCGAAATGTGGTCAATCAGCTGGGGTGTTCGAATACCGGCTGGGGCGACCGCAATCCGCATTTCGCTTTGTTAAGTTTAGAGTGCATGTTGCATGAATGTTTAATGTGTAAGGGACGTCCGTACCCCCCTGAAGTAATACGAAAGCGGTTCCGGGGGGGCGAGGTAGTATGAATGAATGAGAGAGAAACAAAAAGATGTATATTTATAACATTTATTACCAACGAAACACTAGTCCACACACATGTACGCCTATGTGGAGTGAGTAGCTAAAGATAGCAACCATTTTGCCGAAAATTCCCGAACACCATAAAGGCACAAAAACAGTAGATTGCGGTAAAATGAATGCTCTCACGGGTATAAATAAAAACACGTCCTGTAACCTGTGGTATATCCCAAGATATCAACTGTAATAATTCTTAGTCTTCTACGCGTAAATTATTAATAATTGAGAAACTGTGCCAGCTTGCTGTTTAGCTCAAACATTATGTAAATGTATGAACTATTATACGTCACTTTCAAATTTCCTCGCAAAGCCTTCCGTGGGATTGTAATTTTACCCAATCGGTTGGTACCCAACTAGTTCAAGATTATTGTTATGAATTTTTTAACTATATTTGGGAACTCATTATGTTTCCCAAACCATTTATTTTTGAATAGCAAATATCAGTTAAATTAAGTAATTTAATATTGCAAGAACTGGGATTATACTCTTTCAAACTCCTAACACTTACGATATTTTCTACTTATCAGGAAAACCCGAAAAGTAAACCGCAAACGCAATGGTATATATAGTTCAACATTAGTTCGAAAACATGTTTAATAAAGTGGATAATGAAATAAATACCTAGAAAATTTAAAAAAAGCTATTTAGGAAAATAACTGATTCTAGAACGTAAAAAAAGGTGTTACAATTTAAAAAATAATATCTGCTCTCTAGGGCTACGAAGTAGAATTTTGAATTTGTAAAAATATTGAGGATGATTTCTAAGGTTTCACACAGCATTGCTGAATTTTCTAGAAACTTATATGGGAGGCTAGAGAGTGGATTAACAAAAATATCCATTAGTGAGCAATGTACGATGGTAAGAGTGATTTTTTTTAAATTTTCTCTTCTTCTTTAACTTTATCAGAGTGGGGTTAGTATTTTATAATAAGTTGATATATTAAATTTCTAGGTTTAATTGTTAAAGATTTTAATCTAAAAACGTTAAAAATGCCTACTGCCACAGCTAATATATCAAAATGCGAGCCTAAGTAAAAGAACTTCCTAAAAATCTCTTAATTTAACACGTTCGCTTCCTAACATAGCTGTCTAGGGATGTCGGACAAATATCACTAAAACCTCCGCCAAAAGAGGTTTATACGCTCGAACAATAAAAAGACACTCACATAGAGAAGTCTTGCGTCCTTGGAACGCCTTCCAACGCCGTGGGACCTACCTTATTTATCTGCGTTGTCCTCTTCTTCAATGCCATGTAGGCACGATTCCAACTCTATAGAAACATAAAAATGAAATATAATTGAACATTATTCACAGGTATGAAATCGTAGGAATTCTAAAGCAAATAACAATAGAGTGACTAAGTAGTTTCAAACTTCATTCAAACGGATTTCTTACAAATATTTTTCATACATTTCAGAGTGTGGTGCAGTATCTAAAATCTAATTTGTAGCCCCAATCACAGAAGTCATAGGGTCGTCTCTTTTAGGTACGTATCACCAGCAACGTCGGTGTAGTGGATTAAAATATATTCTGGGGAAAATCTGTGCAATTTTGAAATATCCTGTGGTATTACCATTCTTGCTTATTACCCGCTACATCATGAAGGTAGAGCTTCATGCCTTGTATGTAATACTATGAAGATCAGCAAAATGAATTATTTTGAAAAATATTGATACAGTTTTGAAATATTCTCTTTGTTACCAATAGGTCCATAAGCCTATAAACAATTGACTAACGGTCTGGACGAATGGAAAACATACGTAGAACAATAACACTCACTACCACACATCTTCCATTAGCAAACACTTTACTGAAACTGATATTATTTCCTGCACTTTATAAGTATGAGGTTTATATAACTAGTGACATAATGTTGATAAACGATATTAGTCAATAATTGCAAGAAATGATTTAACCTGTAGTTTTGATTCAAATCTTATTTGTACTGATTTACCAAAACATTTGAATTATAAAACGATCTTAGTTTCAAAAAATTATTACATTCACCGCTGGAATTAACTATATAAAATGCATTTCAACCTTTAATTTACTATAAGGTGTTTCAATGTAGAAGGTTTTGTAATTATTATAAAACTAGATTGCAATTGATTGTTAAACAATTATGAAGTACTTGATAATATCAGACTACGTTTTAAAAGTTACTAGATATATGTAATGTTCTGTAACTTGTTGTTTTTGTGCTTTCAATTCAACTTTAAAAGAAAGAAGATAAGATTTGAATCAAAACTGTTACGCAGCTACAGGTTATATCACTTCTTGCGGTTCTCATTTTGCATTTACATAATTTTTAGAGCTAAATATCAAACTGGAAGAGATTTACCTTCACCGGTAACTCTTGATTATTACAGGAGGGGCTGAAATTACAACCCCAAGGAAGGCGTTGCAAGTAAATTTGAAAACAGCATATGATATGCATTTATATAATTGTTGCTCAACATAACCTCAAAATCGCGGCCAGCCTGTGCAAACCACCTCGGAGAATAATATACTGCCTGCAATTGTCCAGTTATTGTACAGAATGTTTAAAGTAGACAAATATTAGATAAACTGTTATTTTAGGCAATTTATGAAATTCGACAAAATGACTAATTATTATATAAAATGCCTAAATTATAGAATTTGTCTGTACCATATACAACCATATTCCCACATATGAATGATTCTTAAACCCCGTTAGAAGTTGTATGTATAGATTGGCCGCTGGAACAAGAAAATCCGTATACACATCAAAATCAGAGACAATTTTTGAATTCCTTTGAATTGCATTTTCTCACAAGAACTATGCAGATTAGTTTGCCGTTTCTTACATCTTACCTCTATGATATAGGTTTTCTTAGAGTAGAAAATCGAAACACAGAAATCGGCTCTACATTAAACGGAACTGAGTGTTGTGGTTATTTAATTAGACAAGTAATGTAGTTCAAAACAAGCTTATTCAAGTCATTAGCTTGTTTAAGTAAACTGTATATACTGAGTTTTATGAAGGCAGATTATGCCGTATTTATTATTTGAACTGTAACGTAATAGCATCTAATGAGAAATATATATTATGACCTAGAACAAATGTTGCTAAATGAAAAACTAACATATTTCTTCATTGCCTGATACTTATTAACTAGAACGTTCGTAACGTATAATGCTTTGCATTAATTATACAGTAATAAGCAAATTGTCAATATGTTGACATATACCCTTTCGACAATAGCTGCGGTTTGTCACGATAGCTTAGCATGATGATGATCTGTTATGAGCAAATATTTTTCACTAATTATCTTATTTAGTAGATTTCTTCTATTTAACCGTGTGTCCTTAGACATGACTGCTAAGTAGTTGTTGTAAATTAAAAGTAATTTATTTTATCCAGGTACAAATATTACTGCTTGTTTATATTACCCAGGTTAAACTTCTATCTTCCACATACAATAATTATTATGGTATACGCAATCTTCTGTAAAAGTAGAAGCGAATACCTAATAATAATTTTCTAGAACAATAAGTGAAGAATAACAAAGGGTAACTATAGCAGAATGACGAGCACAAGAGAGAAAATGTTAGAATGTCTGTGTAAAATTCGTGTCCTTTGCACTTGTCTTAAATTTGTTCTTAGCCCAAACCTAATTGCTAGAAGCCCAATTAAATATAAAGTACAAGTTAGTATATATTGGAACAGGAGAATTCCTAATTTAATCGCGTTTCATATTGTCACGAAGTGAACTTTGTCCTAATAACGAACGTATCTAGTTCCAATCAACACTGGTAGTGAATCAAACGCCTCCAATCTTTTAATTAATTTATTGGCAGGTAATTCTTCTTCTTTTCCGGTCCAGTAACTGTAGTTTTCCTTTTGTCAGTCTATGTAATTTATATAATCCTTCTATGCCACTACAGGTCGAACAGTTCCAGAGATTTGATATTATCTTTTTCAATGTACATGCCAAAGACCCGTTCAATAACGAGTGCATAGCAACGTAGAACTGTAATTCGCTGTTGCAAGTTCACATCACGACTGCAGAGAAATGTCCTCATTCTCACGAAAGGACGCATCGCTATTCGAGGCGCGACTTGACCTCTTGGGTCTGTTCGCTTGTCTTGGTTGTCCATGAGCCTAGATATTTGTATGCAGCTGTTCTCTCCAGTGTGGTGATAGCTCTGCTGGTAAAGCGTTCGCTTTCTTAGTAAAGCGCCGATTCTGGCTTGGTTTCGAAACCTAAGCATTACTATGTAGATTTATAAAAATCTTGTCTGCAACCCACCACACACAATTTTCCAATCCGGGTTGCAACTGTGGGATCTTAAAGCTAAAAACCTTCTCTGGAATTTCTGTCGTTCGGATTCATCGTTAAACAGTAGGTCCCCCGTGTTTCTACCTTAGAGATGAGGGGAAACACGTGGCGGAGAAGAGGCCGATGCCCAGCAGTGGGACAAAAAGGCCGTCAATGATGATGATTCTCTCCATCCGGTCTGATGTTCGAAGATTATTTTACCATCAATAAGTTGTTTTTACGGTTCACTGTAAGACCATGAGGGCAGAATACAACCTCAGCTCACTTCTCTTCAATTTGCATTTGGTGAGGCAGTATTTACTCAATTCTGTACTTCGTTTAATTTTTCTTATGTCGTTGAAGTTAAAGGTTTCCTTCTTGTACAGTTTTCGTAGTTTGATATGGTGATCTTTGTCAAATGCCTTGACAAAGCGTATAAAACAGACATGTATATCTTGATTTAATCTTCATTACAAAATGGAGTAGACAAGAATATACAGGGTGTCCCATAAGCTGAGTTAAAACGCCACGTAGCGTTGTTCAGCCGTGCATACTGAACACAAAACAGATAAAATATTTATTCTTCGCAGGTTAGTTTCTTAACAAGATCTTCTTAAAGTTTGAAATTCAAATGCTGAGGATCTTTAACAAAAAGCTAAACTAGCAGATATTATCGATGAAAGTAGTTTTCCATCAATAAACCTAAGATATTAACAATATAAGTAAATGATTTCTTCACAAGTTCAATTTACAGAATTTTGATCCTAAGATTTTGCTGAAACTACGACGTTTATATATGGCATCAAGGCAAATCTAAACAAGGCCGATAGTAATTTCTATTTAATTTGACACTGCTGTTCCGAATTTTACGGTTGTCGAATACATTTTTCTGTTTTGGTTTTATAAATATTTCACTTGCATTAATGGAATACACATTTTCTGGGTACACTGATATGATTTGGATTCTTGGAGAGGTTGGTGGTAATTGTTATGTAGCTGCAAGACTATATACTGAACGCTGTTCAAATAGAAGACATCCAAACCACACAGTTATTAAAAGAACTCACCAACGACTAGCAGCGAGAGGAAGCATTGGTCTACAAAAGGTGGTGATAGTCGTCCATTTATGGTAAGATAACCCAGCATTGAAGAAAATGTGTTAGATTTAATTGAATGGGAGCCTAGGAGAAGCGTACGTGGTATTTCTCGGATCGTAGACATACCAAAGTCGACGGTACATAGAATATTACACGACAACGGCCTATATCCTTTTAGAAAAACTACAGTGCAAAATTTATTACCACTGATTATAATGTACGAGTTTGGTACTGTGAATGGCTATTAGATCAACGTCGCGACAATCCGAATTTTATTGGCAATATTTTGTGAACTGATGAGGCGAAATTTACGAAGATTAGGGTTACAATACATACAGGGTGTCCTTTAAATACCTTAAAAGCTTCAGGTAGCACTCTTCTGTAAGAAATACAGTCCTCAAAAACACTAACACGAACTTCCTATAGTGCTTAGTTTCCTCACACGAGACACTTAAAGAATATTATACTTGGCAACGTTGACGATGTCTTTGCATTTATGGAGAATTTAATTAGTAGGCCGACATTACATGACAAATGTCGAAAAACAAGTTTTCTACTTTTCATCACAATACCATGGCCTTGCACTGTTGTCAAATGTAGTATTTACGTAATTTATCATTTTTAACAGTACTTCCAGAAGAGCAACTAGAGCGTCAACTCAATATTAATCTTTACATAATCAAGTGGCAGTCAGTCACTTATCGGCAGATAGGTGCAACATTAAAGTTCTCGTTATTGTTTCCATGAAATTCTGTTTTAAAGATATGAACTTTAACACTCTCGTACAAGAAAACTAAGCTCCAAATACCTACTTTTTTTTGAAGATTTGTATTAAGCATTCATAAAGGAAAAATTCTACCTGAAGCTTTTAAGGCATTTAAAGGACACCCTGTATAATATCGTATGGGAGCAGATGAGAACTCGCATGCAAATAATTTTCGAATTCATCAATATCGATATGGTGTTAATGTTTGGGCAGTTATGGTAGATAATTATTTAATTGGTCCTATTATTCTGCCAAATCGTCCTAATACTCAAAATTTCCTACATTTTTTAAATGAATATTGTCAAATACAATTGGAAAATAGTCCACTAATAATTAGACGGAATATGTGATTCCTACCAACCAGATGGTGCTCTAGCCCATTACGTAATAATGATTCGAGATGAGCTTCAAAATCATTTTCCAGATCGGTGGATAGTTCGTGGAGTGCTATAGCTTGGCCGTCAGGATCACCTGATCTAACGACCTTAGATTTTTATTTATTGGGTTATCTGATCAATTTGGTATATCTCACACCAATGAACAATGCGGATGATTTAAAAAATCGTGTCATAATGTTTTTGGTGGTGATTTTGAACAGTTTTACTAATTTACAGAACATTTTATATTTTGGTTTGTTTCTGTCCGTTAATTGCCTTCTTTTTGTTTATAATTATTTTGTGTTTAGGTACTGAAAAGGATGTATAACTACTTTATTCAGCTGTGGATTAGGCCTATTGAGAATGCTACTTAAAAAATGCACCGGTAACTCTACCTTATGGTATTGGATATTAAATTGGTCAATAGTTGATATGTTGTCAGAAGCGTCGACTGGCCTATTTAATAATAATTATGTAATAAATACTTTTCTAAGTTTTTCATAATAACTGCAATAATATTTTCCGTAGAGAACGTGCATATTCCACAGTTGCCAAGTTTCCACTTCTTTTTGTGCTGCGTGTGAAGAAATAGCCTGTGAAAAATATATATTTTAGCTGTTTTATATTTAGTATGCACTGCTGAACAGCGTTACCAGGCATTTTAGAGCGATTCATCGGCCACCCTATACATGATGCAGTTATAAAAAAGGGATTTATTCCGATAACTAAGAATTCTGTTGGTAATAGATATCCTACATCTACCAATTTGTTTAGTTATAACGTTTTCAGAGAAATTACCAAGCACAGCGTGGTGTACAGCCCACGGGTTCCTCTTTTGTATTCTATATTTCATGTAATATGTGCTTGTAGTTATTCGATAATATGTTTTAGCATATAAATATCATTTCGAGTTCCTGTATTACAATTATACAGTGCGGTCGTAAAATATGCTCCCCCCTTGCTAACTTTTAAAGACTTGATATTTCTTCACAAAATCTTGTGTGCTTTAATGGGAGCCTAAATACTACTTTTTAGTACATATTTAAATTTTATTACTTTCAAAATGGAGGCTAGACGCCATCTTTAACTATTTCTTTTAAATGGCAATGGGGGTCGAGTGACACCTCATAAAACACCTATAAAATATTCATCCAGAAAAAATGACAGATGATTGAAAATAACAAGTTTATGGAAAAAAGAAGACAGCCGGAAAATTTTGCAATTTACGGTTGGGATATGTTGTTGTCCTTGTCCAAGACACCAACGTTTCCTTATGGCACTTTCCGTAGTTCGTACCGTTCGACCGCCAAGGACGTCCAAAGTCTAAACACGAATCGACGTCCAGCACGTGTCCACGTCATCGCAGTGGATCGGTCGCGAGCTCAAACTGTTGGCATAAATAAGGCGAATCGACAGCCGGCAAAGGCGGTTCTAACATTCCCGAGGGGGGTGTGGGGGCCGCTGAAACGTCGAAAAAAAACGTAAAAATCGACATAAAAACTCAGCCGGCGTCCCCCGTCCACGTTCGGGGTCGTTAATACCGGCCGTCGATGCGTCGTACTTATGCGAACAGATTGAGCTTGCAACCGACGTCGATTCGTGTTTCACTTTTGGACATCCCTAGCAGTCGAACGGTGCGAGCTACGGGAAAGTGTCATAAGGAAAAGTTGTTGTCTTCGACGAGGCCAACAATATATCCTGACCGCAAATTGCAAAATTTTCCGGGTGCCTTCTTTTTCCTATAAATCTGTTATTTTAATCATCTGTCATGTTTTTCTGGATTAATATTTTTTTATAAAACCCAAGTATCAGACGCAGAATTAAAATACTTTTCAAATGAGATGTTACTGGACCTCGATTTCTATTTAAAAATATAGTTCAAAATGGCGCCTAGACGCCATTTTGAAAGTTATAAAATGGAAATATGGAGTAAAAGGTAGTATTTATCCTCCCATTAAGGTAAAATTGTGTGAAGAAATGTTAAGCAGTTCAAAAGTTAGTAGGGGGGAGAACATTTTACGACCGCACTGTATATAAGCAGTATCAAACTTTTCAGTCTACTACTGTTTTATATCGGTTTTCCATCTATTATAATTGCGTATAATCTGCATATTCGTTACATGCACTTTACTGCGTATAAATCCGACCTTTACTTGTAAGTGGTAAAACGGTTAAAAGCTAATGTTAACGTTTATCATATATAATTGTCACTATTCACTTACTAAACATGAAATATCTCAAAAACCTAGTCGACAGCTGCCATGTAAATTCAATGAGTTACATTACGGTATCAAAATATGCAAGATTAATGATGCGCCTGCCAGCACGCACTCTAAAGAATGCCCACAGTTTTGCCTCCCCAAATAAGCATCCAAGTTTAATTTTTCATTTGGTTGCTTATTCCACCTAAAAAGTTATTGTGCGTACGTTCTTGCAAGATGTTTAAAAACGTCGAAACTAACGACTCCGAAATAATTTTGCAGTTAACGCTCTAATTAGTTCTCCCTGCAAAATTAAACATGAATAAATTATTCATATCCATTAAATATTGTTGAGTTGCTAATTGTTTAAGCAAAGTGCGGTTGTTAAACGGAAGTCTTTGTCTCGGTTTTATTGACTTTTCCCACTAATTTAAAGTCTACCTAATGAACTCAAGATACGAAATTATAATAGTAATTCCAAGATTAATTTTTGCTTATCATTCGCTTCGTTAGAATAAACAGGTAATCTATTAGTGAAATACTATTATTTTACGCCGAGCAAATGAGAAAGGCAAATATCAACGGGTTTAATGGCAAGAATTAGGATTTAACGAAGTGGGAGTTTAGAATATAAGCTCTTACGGCTGATGAACATTTTAATTAGGCTTGGGTTGCCGTTGATTTCGAAAGCCGAAATAATACAAAATAAATGTTTCTCCTGTGTTTAGTCTATAACATGCCCAAGTCTGCTATGATACATTCAGGGTTTGCTTTAACATGAAATTCTTTATTTTTCAGATGGTGCGCGGCTTCCTGTGGAGTTATGCACCAGCCGTAGTTCTGGTTCAAGTTACTGCCTTTAATATGATTTTGCCACCTGTGTGCCCTCCAGAGTGCATTTGTCTGTCACAAACTCAGGTAATTATCATGAAAACCGTTACATGCAATGTGTACAGTATATTTCTAAAATGGTGGATAATAGGAGTACTAAGTAGGATTTTTTGTCAATTTTCTCATTTTATGATGTTATATTCCTTATAATAATAGACAACCCACTATACTACATATCAGTAAAATATAACTTGACAATAATTTAGTGGTGGATATAAACGTCTATTTGCCAAAAATAAACTGCCGACGCCTATAGCTCAAATAGGTTTGCCGTTTGTCTTACGATCAGGTGCTTAATGGAACCAAAACGGTTTTGTGTTTTTGGCTAAACTCTAAAAGCTGATAAAATGATATGATACGGGTAGGAAGTAGCATCGTGGATATTTCAATCTTGTGATTTTTGGGACGTTAGAATTCCCCAGCCTGGGTAAAAATTCCAAGCAGTTCGCATTGGTAGTTCTGATGGTACTGATTAGCCATCGGAAGTAGAGCTAGTGGTATCTAAATTAACATCAAAATCATTATAAATGATTAATTAAGATTAGTAAAATATGTACATATAGGTAATAATAAATAAATGTTAGGACTCGACAAAGTATCGGTACTTACGTAAAGTATTAAATCTTTGATTGGTATGCAGTGGCAATACCAGTATTAAATAATAACAAAGTTTGGAAAATACTGAAAATATTGAAAGTATTTATTATTAAAAGTATGCATCAAATGCTGAGGTATCAACAGTGTTGAAAGTATCAAAGTGAAAAAATATCGAAACTATCTGAAGTATTAAAACTGTAAGTGGTTGCTATATGACATGAGTTGGACACCAACCACCGATGGGTTTCCAGGATTCACTCAACGAGGTCTTTAGGCCATTGCTATTTTAGTTTTCTATTCGAGGGGTGGTAGGAGTAGAGATCGGCGCTGATCAGATTTGATGTGATTTAAGGTGCGATCACGGCTTTTCGTGGCAGAATTCTTGATAACATCGGTGATGAGCAGAATTCTGACGTCATTATGGAGGGCCTGATTGCTGATAAACCAGTTGACCAGTATACGCAGCGTTTTCGATTGGAAGGATTGCAAATTTTTTATGTTTGACTATTGACTGCATCACCATAGTTCGATTTCGTAAGACCATACAGGTGTTGGGATGACTTTATACAGTAACAGCTTGCTTTCTCAGGGTCAATTGAGATTTATGTCCAATTAGCCAGTACATATTTTTTGTCTTCAGGTTAAGTTGCTATCGTTTGGCTTTTATGTGAGCTTTCTAAGTCAGTCTTTGATCCAGATAGACTCTTAGGTATTTGAGTGAATTTATTGCTGTTTACTTTGATTCCCCATCGATCTAGCCAAGTTTTTAGGAGGTTTAGATGAAGTTGGAGCTTATCAGATGCTGTATCAGGGTTGGTATCTGATGACATTATTGCAATGTCGTCTGCGAAGGTAGCGATTAGGGTATTGTTTGTAGTTGGGATGTCTGCAGTATGGAGGAGGTGTAGGAAAAGACCGAGGACATTTCCTTGCGGAACACCAGAGTTTATGCAATGGTAGTTTGATAGTGTGTTCTCAAATTGAACTTGGAAGTGGCTTTCAATTAAGTAGGATTTTAGAAGTAGGTAAATTTGGCGGTAAATTTTATATAAAATTCCGGAGTGCTAGACCTTGTCGAAGGTTTGCTGGATATCTAAGAATATCAAAGCGCAGATTTTTTCCCCTCGAGATTTTCCTTGATATTGTTAATTATATCATAGCTTTGCTGGTTGGTTGTGTGTCCTTCGCGGAAGCCAAACTAGTGCAGAGGAATTAGTTCGTGTAGTGGTGTAATTTGCTTGATTCTGTATAGTAGTAATCACTCCAATAGTTTAGATAGAAGGGGTAGCAGGCTTATCGGTCGGTATGAGCTGTCTTCTTGCAGAGGTTTACCAGGCTCATGGTTATTAGTGCATATTTCCACTGAGCGGGGAAGCGAAAAATAGCAAGCATACGGTTGAGCTGTTAATTTTATTTCTCTGTAGACTTCTGCCAAGCGAGTTAAGATATACTTCAATCTCTACGTCGAAGTTAGGGTCATTACATAGTAATGGTTTGAAGACTTGAGCGAGGTGTTGTCCGAATATGCTTGTTTTTTCTTCCTTTCGTCGAGCACAACTTCCATTCGGTTTTCTTAGGGGTGGTACTAAAGTAATAGACCTTTTAAACTTTTTAGTCGCTTGCCAGATAGAGTAGTCTACTAATGATAGGTTAGATATGTAATAGGTGAATGTAGCATTTCTCTTTTCCTGAATAGCATTGTGAAGTCTGTTGGTTAAGTCCTTTTAGTGTAAAATATTGAAGTATTAAAAGTTTTAAGCTGGATAAGTTTCGAAGTATCTAAAGTATTGAGGTATCGAAAGTATATTCCTAACAGAATGTCAAAAGTATCGAGATATACAATTATGGAATTATGTCACGAATTAGAATTGTTGCAGTACCGAAATGGAAGTATTGACATATTCGAAGCATGAAAACATAGTAGCATCTCAAAGATCTAAAGCATCGTAATATCAAGGTATCCAAGGTACCGAAAGAATCGCACTTACTAGTTATCAAAAGTATTAAGGTATAGAACAATCAAAGTATGTAAATCATCAAAGTACCAACAATATGAAAGCATTAAAGTATCGAAGGTATCAAAGTATTATATAATCGAAAACACCAAGGGATCACAGTATCAGAAGCATTAGTATTGAGGTATCGAAAACATCAAAGTTTTGAATTGTTGAATGTACATAAAGTATAGAAATTTCGTAGTATTAAGCAGCTAAACATCAAAAATATCTAAAAATTGGAAGCACAATAAGTATATAAAGTTATGAAACATAGAAACTGCCATAGAAGTTTAAACTATCGAGACTGAGATCATTGCAGAATAAACATCATCAAAAGCACCAAGTATCGAATACTCACAAGTATATAATTAGCCAAAGTGTCTAGGTTACGAAGTATGTGATATATAGAATTATTGCAAATATTGCAAATATGAAACTAATAAAGTATTTAGATATGAAAGTATCATCCGTGTTGACGTTTTAAAAGGAAACAAGTATTAACGTATCGAATGTATTTAAAATGTGGGAGTTACAAGAGTATCGAAACTATTAAACTGTCTACAGGTATACAAGTATCGGAAGTATGAAGGTATAAAAGTATCGAAAATACTAAAGTGTTGAAATGTCTATAGTATTTAAGGTGTCAACGTACGTAATCGAGATATCTGAAATATCGAAATTAAGTGAGTATCAAAATACTCGAGTATCTAAACTATATAAAATATAGAAAACGTTAACGTATCGAAGTATCTAAAACATCAAAAGTCTAGAGGTGCGATAGTATTAAAAACATTGAAGTATTGATTCTAGAAGTATCGGGATAGTGGTAGTTAATCAAAGTACGTATAAAGTTGACCATTAAAATGATTTTGATACTTTTCTTAATATTTTGTTAAAATGTTATGGTAGTATGTAATACATAAGACAAGAATTTAACAATGACATTATTTATTCAGTAGTTACATCTTGTATTAGTGATTATTGTTTGAAAAATTTTTCTTAGAATCCCTTAGTTTTAAATGTTTTACTATACAATTAAAGTAAATTTTAAAAAGTTCAACAACTGTTGTCTTTATATATTTTTTAAACTACAAACATCCGAGAGATCAAGGAGATGCATATACATATATTGTTTTAGAACTGCATTTGAAACTATTGTTAACTTTTCTACAATTCTGCTAGGATAATTTTATTCATCATTAAGTTTTACACAAAATGTTCTAGATTCTGTTGTGGCACTGTTTTGAAAATTGGCATAAGATCGACTACTTTCTATATGTATGATTTTAATTACACAATGGCGAATGTATGGTTATAAAAACTACTAAATGATACACAAGTTATTATATATCAGTTTCCCGGTGTTGAGTAATTACTTGATCATACTTCAATTTATTCGATATTGCTACAGTTACACATACCTTCCTCTTATTTTTAGATTATTCTTCTTTACTATCAGTAGATTTAAGATAATTATACTGTTTTTCGTACATACCCTAAGGATCAAGTCGCTGTGTAAACAGAGCTAAGACATACCTACCTGGAATTGTTCGTGACTTACTCCATCCTATGATATTAATGCGGTCTCAGTAGACGCCGAGTCCTTAACAATTTGTTAGTCATAGTAAGAACTGGAAGTGCGTATTCGTTGATAAAATATTTTAAAATGAAAGAATGCCGTCCAGTTGTGCAAATTTTCAATTCTGGTAACGCTTTAGGGCAAAAACGTGCGGCAAAATATATCCATTATCCGAGCATGCAAATGTTTTGCTAACTTATATTGCTGGATATGTAAGTTGCGAAACTTTTAAGACTTCTCGGAAATTCAGGGATTTCTTTTATTTTTGTCTCGAACGTGCTTATAATTTTTATAGCGTCTTATATTCAGTTTAATATTTACTTTGTACGTATTCCACCGAAGTTCTTTGGTGTATGTTACATTACTCTAGTTAAGCTATTACATATTCCAAATGCATCACATCTAGTGGTTATTACATCTAGTGGTTTTCCTATCAAGACGAAGAATCGGATAATTACAACACAACGCTAAGCTTTTGACATTTTACTTAATTTGAACGAAATAACGTACAACGTAACAATCTAATGTGCTAAGGAGATATTATTTAAAAAATTGTACAGAAAGACAGTTAGGCATATATTTATTTTGGGGTATCACAACCTGTTGATATCCATTTATATAGAGTTTGTTCTGTGTAATGTACTAGAAATTATCGGCACCGTGTCGCGTATTCAAAAGACACGGACAAATATCATTTTAAAATTACAGAATAAGTAGTTTATGATCTTTAATAATATTTAATATGTTTTCTAGCACGTTGTTGTTTTTCTTTGTGGATTACACCACACTAATGTGAACTTATAATCAACACAAAAAAATTGTCTTTTATAATCACTTGCTCTGCGTCTGCTCTACAATAACTTATACCGTTCCAATCCCATATGATACACTACGTAATACATTTGAGGTACACTTAAAAAATAGTAGAAACCAAAAGCCATATGTTGAAATCACTAATAGAGAGCAACGTTACCGATGGATCTGAAATATGGGTTAACAATCAAGCGATTAAGCAAAGAATAAATGCAGTAGGAAATAGTTAATGGAGACGGTACTGTGGTATATCAATCATAGAGTAATAAAACAACTTATGAATGTCAAAATGACACGTCAGATACAATAGAGAAGAAACAGCAGTCTTGGTACGGACGTTTGCGACGAATGGAAGAAGACAGGAGGACAAGAAGGACAGTTTAGACGAGTCTCTAACACAAAAAAAGGAGAAGAGGTAGACCAAGAACATCTTTAGTAACTGTAATAGAAAAAGCAATAGGAAGGCGCAACCTGAATGACGACCTGTAACAAGATATATGGAATGGCGTTAGAGATGCTAAAGACGACTCAGGATGCTATCAACAGTCGCTATATATTGTATACTCATACGACACTACGTTTCAATGTCTAAGTTCATTGCCAATCACAAAATTTTCCAATTATTGATCCTGTATTTTGACTTTTGCTTCTGTTTTTAAGAGGCAAATTATCACCTGCCTTGTTAATTTTGTTGGTACTCTCAACTCGTTCAGCCGAATAAGAAGCTCCTTTCTGCTAATGGAATTATAGGCCTCGCGGAAATTTATGATACATTTATTATACTCTTATACTCTTATACTTATAATCTTCCTGATGACGATTTGACCTGCCGTCGCGGTGCCTCTTAGAAATCCGCACTGATAGTCTATCCACGGCTTCAAATTCTGGTCTATTAACTTACTTAAGACTTTGTATCCTAGATTTAGTAGCACTATGTAGTTGTCGCAGTTAGTCTTATCACCTTTTTTGTGAACTGATTGCCATGCTACGTTGCTTTGGCATCCTTTTTTTTTTCAACGATTTAAATTCAGGTCGTGGATTTCTTCGGTGTTTACTGATCCTCAATATTTCAGCATCTCCCCGGTAATACGATCTTAGCCTGGTGCTTTACGGTTCTTCAGTGAATCTATAAATTGTATGATTTCGTGGAATGTTGGTACGTCCGTTTTGTCTTACCTTCTTGATCTTCTCATAGCTGTTGCTCTGTCTGCACTTCTATATTATTTGAATTTAGTAGTTTTGCCTCTTTGTCTCTGTACAGCTAGAAGCTTGGCCGGAAGCCCTTTATTTTTAACCTCCTTGTAAAACATTCTCGTATTATTTCTATTTCCAGCTTCCTTCAATTCTTCTAGTCTGGACCGTTCATAATTTCTCTTTTTCTCTTTGCATTTTATATTTACTATAAATTTTCTTTTATCAGCTGGGATTCATAATTCTTTGTGTTTGTTTATGGACAAACTTTGTGTTGCTATGGTTCTTCCGCTGGCAAAGTCAATTAATCTTCTCCCACTGTTGTATAAATAGCATATCCCAATGATTGCCCCATATATATATATATATATATATATATATATATGCTTCCTGAGATTTTTCTTGTATAACTTCTTTGAAATTGCAGTATAACGCTGATTTCTAAACCACGGTCGCTTCACTATAGGTACAACTACGATTTATTAAACTATACCTTACATAAAAGTATATAACAGATGTCATATATAGAGGGCACGCGTAATTAAATTAAATTGGTTTCCAACATAGCAAGCCTTTGCATCATTTTTAAATTGCTTCTTCACCGTTTGTGATCTACTTTGTGAATCATCTATGTGTAATGATTCATTAATTTACATTTATCAAAATTATGACACCCCTAGTTCTGTTGAGAAGATACCAATTGAAGGCGAAATCTAGTAGAAGTCCATTAATACAGATAACTTGGCCACGAAATTATAATCAATAGGAAAAATCAGACTCACGAACTGCAGAGAAGAATAATTTTAGGCTGGACAGTATACGGAAAGCTCAGAGACGTATTTATAAGCGACATTTCAATGACCCTGAAAAGGAAAGTTTTTGATCAATATGTGGTGCCTGCTTTAACTGGAGCAGAATCACCCATGTGTGGCGGTAGCTCATTTGGTAGAGCGCTCGTTTTCTGAGTAAAACGTCGATTCTGACTTGGGTTCGAAACCTAAGCAGTACTATGCAGATTTATAAAAGTCTTGCCTGCAACCCGATACACACAATTTCCCAATCCTTGCCACCGTGAGATTTTAATGCTAAAAACCTTCCCTGGAATTTCTGTCGTTCGGATTCAACGTTAAACTGTAGGTCCCCCGTGCTTCTACCTTAGCGCTGAGGAGAAACACGTGGCAGAGAAGAGGCCGATGCCCAGCAGTGGGATGAAAATGCTTACAATCATCGTGATGATGAGCAACTCCCATACTGACAAAAAACTCGAATTGATAGACCAAGCGACAAAGGAAGACGTTCGACAGAGAGCAGGAGTATGCGACATAATCAGAAAAGTGACCAAGCTAAAATGGAACTAGGTTGCACACCTGGCGAAATTCAGTGACGACAGATGGACGAAGCAGAGGAAGACCACCTTCATCTTGGAGCGACAACTTTGTAATATGCAAGCCGCACAAAACCGAAATCAATGGAAACACTAGGAGAGGTCCATATCCAGCAGTGGACGATAGAGACTGGATGATGATGATGATGATTACATTAACTTCACATAACAAAATTAAACCAGGCACGTAATATTTCATTTTAGTATTCTGCCAGTAATTGAGAAGCTAGTATAGTTTAGCATAAAAACCGTGCGGTAAGTTTTAAAATCCCTCAAATATGTTTATTTCCCAGAAGCAAAAATCAACCACTGTTAGCATATATGTTTTCAATTACCCGGCCGCCCAATCTAACTAGATCTGATTTTAGAATACAAGATTGTGTGTTTTAGTTGATCGTTTTATATCATTCGTATTACAGAATAATTATAACAAGCATAAACACTTCATGTAAACTATAAGTAGACAATTACAACCACCTACTCGGCAAATTAATAATTTCACGATATTTTAATTCCTTTTCAAATTCCAAAATCGTACTTCTTATATCAAATGAGACGCAGTATGAAAATTTGTTCAGCATACATAGATATATCAAATTTATGAACAACTGTCCATGATTTTGTGATGGTTATCTATTTTGAATATATAGGTAATTTTACTGTAACTTAATCGTCATTTGAAAATATCATTAAGGTGTGGTATTTGTTCCTATTGTAAATCTAATGCATTTTTCCTTTCAAATCTTAATACTATGGAAGCGCGAAATAATAACTGACATTCCAGAAAAAAGGGTTGCAAAACAAATAAATTTTCAACATACATCGCGTATGTTGAAAATTTATTTGTTTTGCAACCCTTTTTTCTGGAATGTCAGTTATTATTTCGCGCTTCCATAGTATTAAGATTTGCACAAATCGCTTGTGCTTATGCCATCGATGAGTGGATGGTTGAGCAGGTTTGTGTACAATTTGGTTAAATAGAGTTCCTTCGAAAACTTCTAGCGATTGAACTCAAAGTTTCTGCCAGTAAACTGTTTAAATTGGTATAGTTTGGCAGTTCATTGCTTAGATTCCTTCGACATAGATCGTAAATAGTCTGGTGCGATTCCGTTAAAGGCGTATGAGATTGGGATGACGGACAAATCCAGATGTCATCCAGTTTAATTTTATTTTGGCAAACTTCAGAAAGCATCTCTACCAAAAGGGAAGTAAAACCAGAATTTGTGTAACCACACAAATCACGGAATATCATGAATGACTGAAGATCAGTACATAGTTTTGTTTGCTTTTCCACGATTCCCAGTACTAGGTTCTGCATGTTATTATTGAGTACTTCGTTTTTCCCAGATATAATTCGCTCTGGGCACAAAAATGGACAGTAAGTGTTGGTACACACTTGTTCATCTACGATAGGTTGTAAATCAACCATAATAGCTCGCGGTATATATTTTCCAACATCAGTTTCACCAAAAAAGGTTTTGGCGTTGTCATTATCACCATCTCCAACTGTCTTATTAGAGGCGATTTGTCCATCGGGGTGGATTCCATGCTCTAAGTAGAACAAATCCCAGCAAGTATTGCCCGTTGGACTATGTATCGGGACCATTTGGCTCTAAAACGAAATATTTACTCATGCTAATATCGTCTAGTAACATAAATACTAAACGTCATGATCGTAAAAATAAAGCTTTAATAGTTTTACTTCCAAAGTGTGCACAAGTAGAATTATAATTTCGTAACTCACCATTTGAAGAGAATAAAGTACAGTTGTTTACATAAAAACTAATGAAAACAAAAATATATACTTAGATGTGTAAAAATTCGGTAATTACACCACAAAACAAACTTTATTAGGTCATTGCTAGGGTAACTATAGTTTATTTCCCGGCGGGAAATTTTAAAAGTAAACATTCTCTTGAAGTGGAAGCAAAACCGTGAATGGAAGTACTTCAGATTGACAAAACGTATATTGGGAATGTATAATGAACCAAGAAGACCTAACTGCAAAGAGATGCTATGAAAGGTTTGTTTACGTAAAAGAATGTGGTAGCTTTATAAAGAGCGGTTGATAAAGAATTAATTAGAGCAGATCATGGACGTAAAAGTGTATGCCGTAAATCCAAGTTGTGTTTGGTGAAGCTAACTTCACACTACTACACACTACAAACCAACTTTCGTCAGAGGGGCATCAGAAACACACATCGATCTTAGTATGTGTTCGGAGAGCATAGCGAATAGGATACACAACTAGGCAGTAAGTGACGAGGAAAACCTGAGTCTACATCAGAATATATATTATGCCTTCAGCAGAGAAAATAAAAACAAGAGACTTGATAGCCAAGGGCTGGAAGGTCACCACAGATCTCCTGCCGGACTTCAAGAATAACCTCCAAAGAGAATTAACCAAAATGAGCGAGCCGAACGCCATAGAGCTTATGGGAGCGATTAAAAACACGATGAATAAAACATTCCCAATAAAAGGGAAAAGCAAAGGCAGAAAAGGGGCATACCGGTGGAATAAAAAAATAGCAGAAGTTGGGAAGGGATGCCTACAAGCGAAAAAGAAAATGACGAGAGGAAATAAGGATAGCAATCTAAGCATATGCCAAAAACTGGTCCTGAAAGAAAAATATTCAAAGGAAAGGCAAAAACTGAAGATTGAAATTATTAAGGCAAAGGAAGAACCATGGACAAAGTGGAACAAGATGTATGGGGCACGGGATATAAAATCGTCACAAAAAAATGGAACATATTCCCAAAAATAGAACTAACGGGGGAAAAACAGATGGAATTGGCGAAGCAGCTATTTCCAAAGCAAATAATAGATCGAAGAAAACCACTGAGGATAGCTGAGGAAGAGGAGGCAGAGCCATTCACAGAGGAAGAACTGAAGGAAGCAGTTAACAGATTAAAGGAAAATAAGGCTCCAGGCCCAGGTAATATTCCGCCAGGCATCATTAAAGAAATAGTCAAAACAAATCCGCAGCTAACCCTGACGGTAATCAACAACGAATTTAAAACCGGAAAATATCCAGCGATGTGGTAGGTAGCAAAGCCGGTGCTAATAGAGAAACCAAGGAAAATGCAAAGCACGGAAAGGATATATAGACCTATATGTCTGTTAAACACAATGGGAAACTGTACGAACTAATAAATGGAAGACTTAGGAAAGAAATGGAAGAAAGAATATCAACAAGCCAACGTGGTTACAGGGAAAAGAGATCGACCATTGAAGCTATAGAGCAAGTCAAAGAGTTGGTGGATGAAATAAAACAGAAAGCAAGCAAGAACAGGAAAATGGGTATATTAATAACAATAGATATTAGAAATGCCTTTAACACAGTACCATGGGACGGTATAACAAAAGCACTAGAAAAAATAAACATCAATAAAAGACTGAAAGTAACAATAGCGAACTATCTAAGTAACAGACAACTGCTCGTAGGGGAGAAAAGTGTAATGTATCTGTCTTGCGGAGTCCCACAGGGCTCAATAATAGGCCCTATTCTATGGAACCTATATTACGATGAAATACTACAAATGGAAAATAGGATACCAAACGCAAAGTTATTATGCTTTGCAGACGACACGACTGTGATAGTGGGAGCCAAAACGAAAGACCAACTAATTACATTAGGAAATACGGCACTAGAAATGCTAAAAAACAAGATAGGAGGGATTGGTCTACAAATAGCAGAAGAGAAGACGGAGATAGTAATCTTGTATGGAGGTAGAAAAATGAAAGAAATTACATTACAAATATGAGAAACGGAAATAAGATCAAACCCAGCCATAAAGTACAAAGAAGTATGCACAGACCATAACATGCACATGAAAGAGCATGTCAAGTAAACGACGCTAACCGTGGAAACGGCTCTTTCTAGACTGATGCCCAATATTAAAGATCTTATCGAAACAAAAAGAAAGATTCTAAGTACTGTAGCGCACTCTATAATCCTGTACGGGGCCCAAATATGGGAAAAGGCCATAGCAGAGCAAATACAGAGGCATTCTAAAAAAAAACAACAGAGAAGGCTGGCACTTACGATCGCCAGCGGGTACAAAACAATTTCAATCTCCTTAGTGATGCCAGTTGACTTGCAGGTGGAACAAAGAAAGCGTTCGTTTAGGAAAGACCGAAGAATGAAAAAGGAGATACAGGCAGCCATGATTATAAAGTGGCAAGAAAAATGAGAGCACACAACAGAAAAGGCCCAATGGACAAGGAAATTAATCCAACATATAGGAGAATGGACAAGCAGGAAACACGGCAAGATAGATTACTATCTAACCCAATACCTCAGCGGACACGGATGTTACAAATTCTACTTACGCCGTTTCCATATAATAGAGGATGATCAATGCGAGGAGTTCCAAGTGGAGGACACTCCAGAACACACGCTCTACGAATGCAGAAGATGGCAAGATAGCAGAACAGTACTGAGAATAGGAACAGGCGAAGAAATTAGAGTGGATAACACTATAGAACAAATGCTGGAAAGCGAAAAGAAAAAGACAGCAATCCAAAAATACATACGGAACATACTAAGTACTAAAGAAGAGCAAGACAGAAAGGAAGGATACCAACAAATAGAAATACATAAAGAAGTAAGGGAAAGCCGTCACGATACCGAAGTAATGCCAAGCGGTTCCAGGATCAGTGACTAGTGGATCGAGGAGGGGTTTTAGGCGGTGCAAGTCCGGCACTACTCTGATATAGAAAAACGCTGGGTGTGCATTAGCATTTCCCCTCCACAAGAAACAAAGAAACTTCCCACTACTACTGAACAAGTAAATAAGTTTAAGTTATAAACTGTCAGTGTCAAGATAGTAAAACTTAAAGGGGATGTCTTAACCAATAAATCTTGTCTGAAAAAGTACGTAATCTTATCAAAGTGGGGTATAAAAGTTATTCATGCAGAGTGGTTCAAGATGCGATGTTATCACTAAAACTTGATCAAATATGGCTGTACAACAGGGCTGCACATTGTCGCCTGTGTTATCCCTTGTTGTTCTAGATTATGTCTTACATAAAGTCCTAATGAAACGGAGTAGAGGGGTATTGAAAAAATGTTAAAGGATTTAGACTTCTTCTATCACACATGTCATGCACGCACAAGAAAAAATCAATACAGTAAAGAAATAATCAGAGAAAGTAGGCCTTATGAAATACATATAGAAAACCAAAGCAATGTGCATAGATGTGGGAGCACCAAGATAACTATCGATAAATGACGAAATAATCGAACGTGTTTACGTACCTAGGAAGTGTTGTGGGCGAAGAAAACCGGGTTAAACGACGTTGATGGACTAAAGTAAAAGTGAAACTGAATCTGAGGTCAGCTTTATAGATTATCAGTCTGGGAGTTATGGGCAAAAATAGGACAGAGTGAAGTAAAAGAGGAAATCGGGAGAATGAAATACGGCTGGTTAAGCCACATCCTGAGTAAAGAAGTATCGGAAGTATGACGGGGAGCCTTGGAGTGGAATCTTCAAGAGAGAAGAAGAGTATATCCAAAAGAAACGTGGAGAAAAACTGTACAGTGTGAAACTAATAAAAACATGGCGCTGCATGTTCCATAGGTGACGGATAAAAAAAGATTTGAACAAATATTTAACTTCCCTATGTCCCATCAGAGAATAAATGGGCGCTACTGCTACTATTACTTCCTTCGATAAGCTTTTGCAACTAACATCAAATTTTTGCTTGTATTGTTTTTAACCCAATCATCCTCTTTCACGACTTCTTGCACAGTAAATAAGACAAAGTAGACAGGGCTGCAGAACGGATAAAATTAAATCTTCCAGAAAACGCTTTCTTAGTTTGGTATATAAATTTTAGGTATGCTTCACCTTTGTTTGTACGTTAAGTTGAAGACTTATGTGAATATCAATCCCCATTAGAATAAAGGTAATAAACCGTAGGTCTCAGAGAAAAAAAATATCTGTGAGATCATGTACACACGTTACTTTCAAAACTCTTGTATCACAAAGTCTAGCAGACTGTGATATTTTGAAACATTTTAACGTAGTTGTTTACAAGTTTAATTATAGTGAAAGTTGTCAAATATACTTGCAGGTTTTTAAAATACATAATTTTAAAGTAATCCTTTCCCCAAGAAATCAAAGAATTGATTAAACAGCATTATCGAGCTGTGATTCGGTTGGCTGAGAATCGGTTGACGCATTTAAACATGAAATAAATAACCTAACGCGGGAAGATTGGAGAAAATGTTTTGTAGATTGGTTTTCACGGATGCAAACATGCATTCACTGTGGAAACGAATAGTTTGAAGAATTAGAAATAAACTTGTTTTGTCAATAAATTTAGTATTACTTTACAGTTAAAGGCTGTTCAGAACAGCACTCGTATTTAAGTTTGGAAGAAATAACTGAAATATGATGTGTTAATTTGAGGACTTGACTATTACTTCGTGTTATTATTTATAGTCAACGGCACGATTTGGAAATTCTACGATATTCCTTACAATATTATATTCCTGTTCATTTTCTGAAATGCCTACTTATTTAAGGTTGGCGGGCAAAGCCACTTTGTTGTCTATTCCCTCATAATCCGAAACTACGATTTTCTCGCCTTCTATATTACGTCTGCGTATTCGTCTAAATTCAACTATATCTTGGTACGTATTATTGTGAAATTAATCTTAAATGATAAGTTAATGTTTTCTATTTCAACGTGTCAACACTGTTTTAGCGAAGTAAAGACACTAAATATGATATATATATATATATATATATATAAGAAGCACTGTTTTTGAGTACTAGCAAAAAGAGAACTAATAACCACTAGGAGCAAATTGTATGAGTAATTTAAATAGTACAAGTTTTGGTAGTCAGTTCACAACGAACTGAACCATTGAGAACTCAAACGCTCATTTGCTTGACTTCTTTTATGAAACATTCGTTACTTGAATATGGCATTAGTTAAATACCTTCAAATAACAATTTGGTTTATAAATTTGTTTTGTATACAGAATGATTTGATAGACATCAATTTTAAAATTTATAACATCTGCAGTTTGGGGATGTTTTAACACTTTAAGGACTTCTGACGCTGTTTCTCAAATTTGGAAATTGAAAATACCCGCATGGAAAACATCTAACAAAGTATTTAAACGAGCTAAATATCTTCGTTCAATAAATGTTTAGTTTTTAAAGTTAATATTGCGCAAGATATTTTTTTATTTTACAATGGTACCCATGTTTTTGGAGTGGATACTGATACAATCAGTGTTGACCAATGTGGGAAATAAATACTATTCATTTTCAGCAGTTTCTATAAACTATTACTACGTACTGAATTTTTAGTTTAACAGCTAATTTAAGATCAAAATTAGAAACACAAGTAAACTAAAACGAATTTGTTCCAATTTTTAGTGTTACTTATAGCCAATTTAATTATTTTCTCTATCTTGTCGCGCTTTGGAAAAATGTAACGTGTGCTGCATTTCTGACAAATAACACGTTTATGGAACTATTAAACATAAGTAACAATTTAATGTTAACACTTATAATTAAAATAGGACGCATCTGTGATCCTTTTCTCTTGTTGATGTTAATCCTTTACTTGTTGGCAGGTGCTGTGCAACTCGGGAGGATTGACAGAGATTCCCGTAAAGCTACTGCCACCAACTGTGGAGCATTTGTCTCTAACCAGGAACTACTTCCCTGTTATACGAAGCGATGCCTTCGCAGGACTTCGGGCCCTAAAAAAGCTCTCTCTTGACGGAAACAACATATCAATCATCAAGCCGTTCGCATTCCGTGGCTTACCGAGATTAAAGGAGCTTTCAATCCAGCAGACTCCTCTGACGACCGTGGCGCAGTTTGCATTCGCCGGATTACAGAACATCACTTCCATCCTTTTAAGCCACAATAGAATTAGAAAAATTGAAGGGTACGCTTTCGCCGGGACATCGAATTTGAAGCATTTAGTGTTAAGTAACAATCCAATAACTAAAATAGAGTCTAACGCCTTCAGCGGGCTGACGAACGTAGAACGCTTAGCTTTGCCGTCCGGGATTCGCACTATTGAAGTCGACGCGTTCAATGGACTAGAACAAGTTGGCCTATTAAAGCTGGCATTCATGGATTTGCCTTCGTTAAAATTTGGTACATTTAGAGGGCTGATAAACGTAGGGGTTATGTCTATTCAGGAGTCCGACCTCGGCATTATTCGACAGGGTGCTTTCGACGGGCTGAACTACATAGGAACCCTAAATTTTTTAAATAATAAAATAGACGGCATTCAGGAGATGCATATCACGCCGGAACATCACATACGAGCGATTAAATTCCAGGGGAACCATGTCCTCGATATTCCTAAAGCGGAAAGCATTTCTTTCGCAGTTGATATGCTTACTGTGATATCGAATCATTTCCCGTGTGACTGCCATATACATACGCTCATCGAGGGACCACTAGCCAACGGTAGCGTCGAGCAATTTATATCAAGAAATTACTGCATCTCTCCGCTGGAAGTGAACGGAAAAGCGATGAGCGACCTCGATGTGGAAGCTATTGGAAAGTGTGAAGAACAAGTTACCCGAGGGAATCTAGAAGCTGCGAAAGACTCTACTCAAACTAGTAAAAGTATTAAAGTGACAGTTTTACTGAGCTTCACTCTGTTGATATACCACTGGAGGTGAAATTTTCTTAACGAAGTGTAGTCGTTAGTGCGTGCAAGGACGTAAGCACATCGTGAGTGTTGTTAGGGTCTGTTTCTCAAATTTAAATTTCGTTATATCTCGTGCTTCCCACGTATAGTGCAGACTCTTCGTAAAGTTTATCCTGTGAGTTTTCGATGTATTGCTGCTGCGTGTTGTCGAAGATATCACCAACCAAAATATGTTGAACCAGTGGCGTAATCTGAGTTCGGTAGGCAGGTTATATCCCTTTCAAAATCTACCACAGGTCGAGCAAAATTTAAACAGAAATAAACAATAAAATGTATGTAAATTGTTGTATAAAAACTACTGACCTTGTAATATTTGCTTTACATTTGTTTTCTGTTCCATATTATACATTTGAAGTGTAACAAGAGCTAGTCAATGGCTTCTGTTTTGCACAAAATACATTTTTCTTTCATATCTAAAATTCCTGAAGAACATTCCTATAATTTGCACTCGCTAACGTAATGAATTAATTTTGCGTATACGACAGTGTAGAGCTAAACGTGGCAGAGCTTGACTTTCAATAAGAAAATAGTGATTTACATTACTCACCATACAAAACTAGTAGATTGCGGAAAATTAACTTATATTAATACCACAATATATTAAGGTTTTGATTTTGAAATTGAAGACCTCTTATCAGAATATTCAGTGTTGTGAATAGTAAAATGATTCGAATATGTTCTGTAGTGAAAAAGTTATAAGCTGCCCCTAACCCAATTTTAACAAATCAGTTGAAACTTTAGAGGACGATGCGAGGTTAATTTATGTGGCTATGTAAATAAGACTTACGGTATAATAAACTAGCCTAATTTGCTAAAATGTGTTAGTGGATTCAGATAAGGACAGGTGGTTTAATTTGTGTTGGTTTGTAGTTTTCTGGTTTAGCGTTTAATTAAATAATTAAAGTTTGAGAGAAAATGTCTGAAACAAGTTTGCCCGAAGTATAAAAACGTTCTACTAATTTTATCCGTCATATGTATGTTATTTTTTGCAAACTGTACAAAAAACGATTACATCCCTTTTATTTGTGATATCATTAAATATTTTTGTAGCACCTTATAATACTCTTTCTTATGAGATTGGGTAGAAACAATTCTCAATTCAATCATATCCTATTTGACAGTTTTTATACACAGAACTGACAGAAAAACAGCTATTATAAGAATTTATTTTTGCAATGGTGTCAGCTTATACGAGGGCAGCCTATTAAGTTTTTATAAAAACCAGGAAAAAATTTTTTTGGAACAAACTGTTTTATTGCATTTCAAAATATTCCTTTGCGATTTATATACTTTTGCTTTTTTATGCGTACAAACCAATTCTCGAAACATTTTTTCCACTCTGAAAAGTTGGTCTCAAACGCATGGTTTTTGAAAGCTTCGACAGCTTCTTGGGTTGATGAAAATCGTTGTCCACACATTCGGGAATATAAAGGGTCGTTAAGCGATAAATCAGGTGAATTTCATGTCTTTCTCCTTCAAATAATCAATTGTTTGACGTGCTGTGCGAGAGCTGACATTGTCATGATGAAGAATGCGACGTTTTCGGTTGTTTTTCCCAATTTCGTTGATGACTTCTGTCAAACAAATTGTTGTACACCATTCAGTATTAACTGTTCTTCGATCCTCTAAAGGAATGGTTGCGACATACCCAGTGCAACCAAAGAAACAAGCGATAATTTTCTTGGGAAGTGGTTCGTGGACAAACAACTTTTGTGGGATTCGGTTTATCTTGGAACACCCAAACAGTGGATTGTTGCTAAGTTTCCGGTTCATACGAATATATCCAAGTTTCGTCATCTGTTACGATGTTGTATATGGATTTTGCAGTTCCTCAGTTGAATTTTTTGAGCATTTCCTTACACCTATTAACACGAACCTTTTTTTGAGCTTCGGTCAAATTATGCGGAATCCATCGGGAACAGATCTTTCTCACAGCTAAATTTTCATGCAAAATCGAATGTAGTGCTGTCTTCGATATGTCTAAAGATACCTCTATCTCCCTGTAAGTCACATGCCGATCTTCTTCAATCATGTTGCGCACAGCATCGATGTTTTTTGGAATAACAACCGATTTTGGTCGACCTTCACGAAATTCATCACTGACGGACACACAACCACAACGAAATTCTGCAAACCAATTGTAAAGTCTTTTCTGATGGTGGTGGTGGTGAAGCGATTCCATGCATTGTTGTTGAGTTAGTTAGGGCTTTACTAAAATCGTAAAAAATTATCCAGTGAAGACCTTCACGTGAAATTTCCATTTTTTCACAAAATTGCTTTTTTAAACGCTCACTGTAAACAAACTATTCGGTCAATTTCTAAGCTGCCACTGTTTTCACAGTAACAAATGTCAGATGTTACGACAATAGTAATGATACCTATCAATAGCACCACCTAGTGGTCGTTTGTAAAAACTTAAAAGGCTGCCCTCGTATATTTTTTAAACTTAATATTGAGTTGTTCTGATATTTATTAAAGATCTTTAAGACTGTATTGAATACCTGTGGATACAGACAAAAATTGAAAAACATATACCTTCAATTTAATTTTTCATTCTGGTAAGTTTCTTGTGGTGATCCCATGCTGCTAAACAATATCATAGGGCAGGGATTCCCGAACTGCTTCTTCTTCTGTCTTCAAGGATTAAGCATTATTAACTTTTTTTAACTTTTACTTCACATTATCTTGATTAAGACCATTTTTTCTTCGGTATTTCTACATCTCCACGTCGTCTTATGTAGTAATTTAAGATTATTTTCGGCATTCTTTCTTCGTCCATGTTATCAAGGTATTGTATCCAATTGCTTCTATATTCTTCTATCTTTTCGTTCATGTAGAAAATTTCTACCTCTTCTCTATTTCTTTATTTCTTAATCTATCCGTTCTCGTGTACTCTTTAACTCTTCCGAGGAATCTCATTTCCGTAGCCTGTACGTTGAATATGTCTCTTGTATTCATTATATGTGAATCACTTCCATAAGTAAGTACAGAAACGGCTATAGTCTTGTAAAATTTAATTCTAATCCCCCTTCTCGTTTCGTGATTTAGATTTCTGTTTATTGTCCGGCGGACCTTATTCTCTACATCTTTACCATTCTCATACGTCGTATCGCGATCTGGATATTTGAAATGAAAGACCTATGTCTTATTATTTATTATTACTTTCGACCGCACTATTTGTTTTCCTTTGAAAGTCATTATCTTTGGATATTTTCAGATAGTGATGTCCGCAGAGTATTTTGGAACGATATATGGAACTTTACAGGCATCTTCACTATTTTGAATTATTGTTAAACTATCGACTTATAGCGCCGAATTGAAATTATTTCCTTCTTGTAGTTTTATCCCCCGATTCACTTACGGTTTCTAAAGTTTAACTACCTCGTCGATATATACCTATATTAAACAGGGTAGGTGATAACTCACACCCTTGTTGAAGTCCTTGAATTGTTTTTATTTTGTTAGTTCTACTGCCGCCGTTGTTTATAGTTCAATTTGTGTTTCTACGGAATGATCTTATGCAGTCCAAAGGTTTTTCGAAATCCCAAATTCCCAAACTTGTTTTGCAAAATATCAGACAGGTTTATACACCTTTGTCACATAACGTTATGAAATAGTGTAAAGTTGCAAAATTCTGAGAACAGAAAGAGTTTTATAATTTTGAAAAACTTACCTTTAGTAGCAAGTAGCCATAATATAGCTAATACGGAGGAAATCATCATCATCGTCTCTTAACAGATTAGGTCCTGTAGACTGTTCCGGTTGTAATCGTCATCTTGCTTTTGGTCATGCTACGTTTCGTCTTCCCCTGGATTTATAGTTGAATGCTTGTTTTGGTAATCCTGTTTTTTCCATGTCTTCCATATGTGCTCCCCAACATGGTCGTTGTCGGTCAGTTTTACTTTGTATTGAGGTTACTTCTAACTTGTCTCTTATTGTTTCGTTGCTTATTCCATCAGTCACGCTGCATCCCTTTACTGCCCTTAGGAGTTTCATTCCGGATGCTTGGACACATAATCTGTCTTTCGTAAACATTGTCCATGTTTCACACACAAGAATTCAATATAACTTAAAAGGACGAGACGAACCATCATAATTTAATCATGTTGCGGATGGCTGTGGGCCTGTTGTCGAAATGCTACACTTCCTTGGAGAGGCAAATCCGTTTAGTAAATACTCCTAAAGGATCTTGTTACATTTGGATTTGAGTGCTTATTAACAGTGATAATACCCACATAACCAAAATTATATAAGGATAACCGAAAGGTACAATAAACAGGGATTATTAGTTAACCAAACTTTCTCTCATAGGTTGACTCTATGTGAATCTACAGCGCTGAAGCGTCTGCAAAGCCCTTAAAAAATTTCCAATGTAGATAAAAGTTAACTGCAGTTTATGCCACGCCAATCAGGTGTCATTGGATATCTGTTTAATGTACAGAAGATAACTGTACTGACTACACAAAAATGTCCATTAAGAGAGCATCTAGCAGTTTCATAAGAAACTAAAATTAAAGAATGTTAGAAGATACATTTACGAAATTTTCATTAAATTTGCGAACACTGCTTATATAAAGTTCTGATCGGAAATGATACAGATTTAATCTTTACTAATCAAATTTGTAATTATTATGGACCAGATCGTCTGAGTAGGGGCAACCAACTGATAGCACCTTAACCTAAAAAATAACGAAATCGCAGTTTCTGTTGTGGCCTAATAATCAGTTAGAATTATTGTCGTACAGGTTAACGTTGAAAATTTAAAACAAAAGTATGAAATCAGAACCATTTCTAAACTACTAGCAAGTTGCTACACAACTGTATTTATAAAAATACAAGAAATTTTACATAGGAATGCCAAAGATAGGGTCTCGTCAGGTGTTTTATAGAACGCAATATTTCACAAACTAACTTAGCCTTGCCTCACACCAAAAGCGATGGGCCTCTAAGGCCTGTGGAAGCTTCATAATAATAATAATAATAATAATTTTTGTAGTGAAGAACAAACAAACCACCTTAACGGATGAAAAGCATAATATAATAGCAAATTGGAAGAAAAACCAATACAATATAGAAAATTTAACTTAATATCTGCAAAAAAATGCAATATAGATGTTAAACGGGATATGGAAGAAAATATATGATAGGAAAAGGAAAATATGATATCTATAACACTGTTGTTATAAAGTAGAATGCTATACGGTTTGAAAAAATGAAAAATGACATAGTAACGAAACAATCCGTTTGGTTTGTTTTTGGTGCAGAGAAAAGCGTACGGAAAAGCGGTAGGCCCCGCAAAAACTAACGAGAGGAAGAACTAAATAGAAAAGTGAATATTATTGTTACAAGTACCTATTAATAGAAATTTTATTGTTTATACATGCATTTGGAAGTATTTTTTGGGCTAACTTGGTTGAACTTCCATAAATTTATTAGCAAGATGATGCTGGAGAGGATAGAAAGCCAAACTTCCTGCTACTGTCAATTGTATCAAAAAAAATCGTTATTTTCCTAACCACACTCTTATCCTCTAATATTTTGATGGTGTTTTTGGCATTCAACTGTTGCTCAAGGTTGAATTTCCGGTTGTTACTGATAAAAATGTACACTTATAAAGTTAACAGTACACTCAACGTCACCACTCAGTTTTATAAGTATGGATTACTTTTTTATAGCTCCTCGTTGAAAACATACTTGCGTTGCATTAGGCATCACTAAGAGTCAGCCGCGGAGAAGCAACATTTTGCCCACTACCTGCTAGTTAGTGAAAATCGAGAAATTTCTAGTTATTGTTGGGTTTATGTTATACAACAATATCAATATTAATACCTAAAAGTAACAAAGGGAAAACCGCTACATGAAAGCGGAACCCGAGTACAAGTCAGAATTACTTTGAAGTTATTAGAACTCTACAGCACAAATACGTTTTAGATAAAGAAGGAATGTAGTTGTAGGAAATCGTTAATAATCAGCGTTGCTTGTTGCAGAATGATAGCATGCCCCGCCAACGGCTTCTACAAATTTTAAAATTGTCTATAGAGAACACTGACCACGCAGCCAGGCAGGCCAGAGAAAAGATAACATCTAGTACAAAGTTGTAGTTTTACAAAATTAGGATCACGGTGAATAAAATGTAATCTAACAAACATTCTAATTTTCTCTTACTATTATTAAAATATGAGCTTAACTTTAATATGACAAATTTGTATTGGTAAGTCTCTTTAAGAAGGTCTATGTGGCGATTAGTATTTCACGAACTGCAGAAATTTTAAGCACAAATTTAAAAAAAGATAAATTTAAATCCAAGAGCGTCGCAACGGGCATTCAAAATCAGTGTTGAATATAAGTCTAATCTTTAGGCATGTATCCTGGCGAGGATGGTAAGTTTTGCTACTCCTGCAACAAATATCTGTGCCATTTGGACTTATCCAATATATAAGCGTACTACTATCTAATATCTCTTCGAAATAATATAAAATCTTCAAAACGGAGACATTTAAAACGACGAATAAATAATATTTATCACCATCATCAGCCCATTTCAACCTTCTGTCGAGTTCTCAATTTTTTGTGTTGGGTAAGTTACTCTAAAAAAGGAACTAAGTAAGTTAATCAGTTACTCGGCAAAAAAGTAACTAAGTAAGTTACTAAGTTACAGAATTATAAAAGTAACTTGAATAAGTTACTAAGTTACAACAAAGTAACTCGTTATTTTTTAAGTTACCTTTTTTTTATAAGACGCTACCAATGTACATGCAATTACTACCAACTTAATATCAACAGAAACACACATTTATAAGCAATTGTTTATTAGCAAATATTCTATACGTGGGGGAAGGAACAGGCTTAGAGCTTAGAGGCGCTGGTTCAACGATGTTTTTGGGATTTTCCCAGGATTTTATTTTATTTTTCGTTATTATTGAAATATAGAGACTATGAATGTATTTTCGTCTGAATTAGACACCCCAACCTACGCACAGGTGTTAGGAATGTATTTCCCAGTAATCCGCATACCTGCTCAGAGAGCGTCTAGTTGTTAAAGGATTAAAGATTACTGGAAAAAGCTGTCACCGCCCAAATAGGATCCGTCAAATATTATTTATTATCGACTAACTACAAGAAGGTATTCCTGTGTTCCGTATTAGCATTTGCATACTAAGTCATTCGAAATTTCAACAATTTCTTCAGCTTCAGGTATAATTTCTTAAGTACTACGCATTAAAAACCGATTTTTTAAAATATTTTACATTTGTAGCATGAAAATGTAACTTGTCATATTCAGTTACTAAATTACTAAATAATTGTAACGTGTTATAGTTACAATTACTGAAAACACAAAAGTAATTAAATTACTATTAAGTTACTGAAAAGTAACTAGTTACTAGTAACGAGTTACTTTTACTTAGTTACTACCCAACACTGTAATCACATCAAACCCGCACATTTTTTAATATTTTTGGACCATCTTATCTGCAAGCGCCCTATTATTCTTTTGCTGAGCTATGGTCACCACAGTTTTACAACTGCATCTATTGCCCAATTGCCGAGTATTGCTCCTATTTATCCTATTCTAATGTGACAAATATCTGCTGCTCTGTGTTCGTCATTATTTTAGAGTTTGCTTATTAATTTTTAGTCCTATCGTCTTTGAGATCTTGGATCATGGTATGAAACTCTTCTTCATTTTCGGCAGTAAGCTATATGTCATCAGCAAGTGCATTTATATTAATTTCTTTGTAGTCCTTTTCAGCTATTTGAACAAGTGTTTCAGGGTGTTTATGAAGATCTTTAGAGATTCTGAATCAGCTTGTCTTATGCGCTTTGCTGATATTAGGAATGTGTTACTACGGTGATGGAGTCTTCATGCATGATATATACCAATGTCATGAGGTAGAAACATGGCGTACCTACAGTGTCTGCCTTAGCGGTGAGGAGCAATAGTGGGAGGAAAAGGCTGTAAATGATAATGAATGTCATAAAACGATGACATATTCTGCAATTCAATACTTCTTCTATCACCCAATATTCGATGGTGTCGATAGCTTTCTCAAAATCAATAAAATTTATGAAAACTGGTATGTGGTATTCTGTTGTCTTTTCTAATAAAGCTTTTACCGTCAGCACCTTAGCGCTGAGGAGAAACACATGGCAAAGAAGAGGCCAATTTCTAGCAATGGGAGGAAAAGGCTGTAAATGACAATGAATGTCATAAAACGATGACCTATTCTGCAATTCCATACTTCTTCTATCACCCAATATTCGATGGTGTCGATAGCTTTCTCAAAATCAATAACATTTATGAAAACTGGTATGTTGTATTCTGTTGTCTTTCCTAATAAAGTTTTTACCGTCAGCACCTTAGCGCTGAGGAGAAACACATGGCAAAGAAGAGGCCAATTTCTAGCAATGGGAGGAAAAGGCTGTAAATGATAATGAATGTTATAAAACGAAGACCTATTCTGCAATTCCATACTCCTTCTATCACCCTATATTCGATGGTGTCCATAGCTTTCTCAAAATCAATAACATTTATGAAAACTGGTATGTGGTATTCTGTTGTCTTTCCTAATAAAGTTTTTACCGTCAGTAGATAATCACAGGTGCTGGAGCCTTTGCGGAATTTTGCCTATTCTCAGAATTGATATGCTGCTTATGTAGTGTTTCTTCAATTTCTCTTTTAATAGTTTTAGATAGATCTTTGATCTTAGATGATTGTGGTATATCCCTTTTAGATTCGGGCAATTGTTTCCACAATTCTTAAATCCCTTTGTTAATGTTTGTACTTTAAATGCTGTTGTTTATGGTTTTTCCAATTTTGGTTAGGAATTTTTTCATGTTTTTATTATTTTCTATTTCTTCTTTCTTTCTTTTTCTTATTTTGTGTTTCTTTCTTGATTTAATATATTCTTTTAATTTGTTTGCTTAATTTTGTATGCTCAGCTGACTTCTGTTAATTTTGCTGGATCAGTTCTCTTCTTTCTTTAAACATAATCTGTATGTTCTGGTTGATTGTGTTGTTTTTTAGTCGATTGCGGACGCTAATCAAACGGTATTGGTAATGTAAAACAATTCGCGCTAGTCAGTAGGCAGTGAGTGGACTATTATAGGGACATATTTATCAGGCGGTGCTTTGAAGGTCACATTAATCTGGCGGTCCCGGCTGTCAACAAACCTCTTTGACAACCGTAAACCATGTAACAGCACGTTCTTCTCTGTCGGTGGGTTAGAATAGCCTCCTGATTGGCATACGTGCAATGAAGGCTCAAAGAACCTACTTATTGTTGGCAATTAACAGGCCATTGACCCCTACACAGTGGAAGAAAAAGTTGTTTTTTACCATTTTCCTTAATTTTTGTGTATTCTGATGTCGGTTTAATGAGGATATTGTTTAATTTATTGCAAATAATGTTTAGCAATGTTTAATAGGTCTAAGCACTTACAAATGTTCAGAAATAACTGGATATGCCTTAACAGTAAGTTTAACATTCAAATAATACTTTTGGTGGACTCGTATCTGATATTTTGATGCAAGAATTTAAAATATTACTACACTAAACGCTAAACTAGAAAACAAAAAGTAGACAAGATACAAACGACAGAGAATTTAATTCGAATCAATCTACGGTTCACTACACAGAACGTTCGACAATCGTAGTCTGCGACTCTAAAATCGAAATCCATGTATTCTAGAACTAGAATTCCGTACTCTATTTATTGTCTTTATGGCAATTACAGCAAACACATTTCTCTAATTCAAATCGAAGCTTACACGTCCTAAATCTCTTTATATTGCCAAATGTATAAAATAAATGCATTCAATTGATTTTCTGACTATGAAGTTATTCCACTACTATTTGTAAAATTAGATTTAACGTTCTCCGATTTGATTGGGCATAGCCAGCCTAGCATACTTTCAATATACGCCACTGCTTCAAACAAGAGCTCCAGTTATTTTATATCTTTAGATGTTTGTTAGGCATCTGTGGGTCCTAACGCCAGGAGTAACAAAAAGAATTTTATTGGATTAATTTTACACGATTAACGAATTAACTACAGCCAACTTTCCGCTTATGCTGAAGTTTAAGAATTTAGAAACATTCTTTTAACATAGACCGTATCGTTCAAACGAGTCTCATTAAGACTTTGTGTTTGAAAGTTTTCCGTGCTTTTTAATTTAAAACTGAAATTTCTTTTTCGACGCAGCATGCTGTTACAATTTTGAAGTTTACCAAATGAATATGCATATCATTTCAACGAAGATAATCTTTTTATTAGTTTGCCTAACTGTTCCATGCAATTAATTTCTAGCATATACTTATTAATTTTTAAGTTTACCTACACGCATTTTAACAGAACACTTTTCAACATTGTTGTTGCACTTAATTTAAATTGTAGACCATTAACGAAATTCTATATAGCTAACTCATTTAGAATCTAAATTCATTTCTACTGGGCACCTTCTAATAGGAATAATATAGTATACTATCCATTACCTATACTATATACATAAACTATTACTTATTCAAAATACTGTCTTGCATATTTATGATTTAGTTGCATGCAACAATGTAATTTAACATATACACCATATTTGTTAATCGTACATTTCCTAATAACTCCAAACAAATTCCACATTAGCTGCATGGTGTTGAAAATACACCCTGTGATCCTCAGTGTATTCTAATAATTTTTGGGTGATAATATAGAACAATCATATAGAGTTTCATGGTGAATAGTAAAATCTATAGTGCTCAAATTCAATTTTGAACCAGAGCTCCTATTAAGTTAATGTACCTTGCGCGGCATGGCTTGAACGAGAAGGTCGACGTTTTCCGTTTTCCTACGGTATGGTGTCCTAAGCAATCTGAACCTAATCTCTGAGACGCTGTAGATCATCCATCCTACTTTCTGCCTATACTATATTCGAGAAGCAAAATATCAAGCCCTTGCTGGCCACGGAAGAACAGTGAGATCATCTTCATCAAATAACTTTGCGGTGACGCTTGCGGTATGGGGTACGGCAATACTAGCTGGTGAATAGGGATTTCTAGTTCCTGGAGATAGTACAATGTAAGAGGTTCCAAAACGTTGTAAATCTGAGCATTCACGTTTACTTATACCTACTTCCATATGCTGTGGCACCTCTAACCATAACACCTTGTGTAAGCGGTGCTTTGCATTCCATACAATACTGTACTTCACGCCCTCTTCTCAGTATTCAACGGACTCTTCCATCATGAATCCACAAACTAAACAGGGATTCGCAATTAAATACAAACCGATCCCACTGAACGCGTTTCTGGCACTACTGCAGCCTTGTTTCTGTACGCCTTTGGTTTAATTGCAAGATGAAGCCCTGTCGGTAGGATTTAAGACTGATTCTGCGGTAAATTGACTCTACATAATTTTTATCCTGTGGCAGCCATCCATGTATTGGCAGTTGACCTGGCTATACGAAATCGGTTCTTAAGAGCATTTATTTTTAGAAGGCCTTCTCCGTGATCATTAAATCTGCAACGGCTCCGGTATCTCTAGGATTTTGTTCTCTCTGCTTTTCTGTCCAGGTTTTCAAATATCGAATTAAGGTGGATGCAGTTCTGATAACCCTATTAGCAACTTCTTGAAGAGCCATTCCAGCTTCTCGCATCTCTCTACTATTCGTACGTGTACGTTTAAAAGTATTTAATCATAAAAATTATATCGTTTACGTACATGAAGCATTGCAAAATGCATCTAATACTCTATATGCAGAGTTAATCAAATGTATGGAACATCCGTATATCTCGGTAACCATTTGTTAAAATTTTTATTAATTTTCGTACAGAATGATTCGAAAATGATATCGCCAATGTTGTCACGTTTTCAGTTTTTCAGAAATTCCTGTGAAAGTCATTATTTCAAATGGAACACCCTATATATTTTTATGACATTCGATAGGGAATTTGTCATTAAGTTCAATGATATATCATTTGATACTTTTATTTACAATAATAACAGAAATATCTAAAAAAAAAACGAACAAAGTACTCTACTCTTGTATAATTAAATGTAACTAAAACAAGGAGAGGCTACTCATTTAAAAAGGTGTTCAAATTGTTGGCATCTACACTGTTTCTGATTTGTTCTCGTGAAATATCCTCCATCACTCTTCGGATAAAAGCTTTCAAATGTTCGACATTATCTGGTCTTTCTTTGTATACGATATTCTTAACATGTCCCCATAGAAAGAAATGTAATGGTGTAAGATTCGGAGAACGCGATGGTCCCACGTCGACCTATCCATCGGTTTCTGAATATGTCATCAAGATATTGTCTTACATAACGTACAAATGCGGTGGCGCCCCATCTTGTTGGAACCAAATATTTTGACGAACTCCACCATTTCCACAACAAATTTATCAGCGCAGGAACAATTTCATTATGTAATAACATGAGGCATCTGTCACTATTCAATGTTCCTTCGATATAGAATGATCTAATAATTATGTCGTCAGTGATACCAGTTCAAATAATCTAATTCTAGGGGAAATTAGTATGGCTTTTTTGGGTCCAAAGAGAATTCTCGAAAGCCCAGTATCGACAAATCTGCCTGTTGATCGACCCAGATAGACAAAAAGTCGCTTCATGGGAGAACAAGATATTTAAAATTTCACAAAATTCATTTCTTCTATCAGAATCTCCCTCAATCAGTTCGTGGATCAAATTCAGTTTATACGGCTTCATGTTCTCCTTCTTCAAAATTCTCACCACCGACGTTTGGCTTATTTCATTATCTAAGCCTACTTGAGTTGAAGAAGTATGTGGTTGATCCACAGCTGAAACTACAACATTTAGTGCTTTTTCAGGCGTAGTTGCTGTTTTTGAACGTCCTGATTTCCGAATGATCTTCACATTCCCAGTATGTTCGAATCGTTTCAATGTTTTGGATACTGTACTTCGTGATATAGGGTCTCGATCTGGGTGAGTCGTATTGAAGAGATTTGAAACTTCTTTCTTTCTTCTTCTATCTCCGAAACGAATCATCATCAATATCTCAGTATAATCTCTTTCTGAAAGTAACATACTTATTATTATTTTAGAAAGATTTGTTGTTTCACAATACGATCAAGGAAATTATAACTTAGACTTGATTAAGTCAAGAAAAGTATTGACAATGCGTCAAAATATTCTAATAATTAAGATACTGACATTTCTAATCAGCCTTCTTCTTCTAATCAGCTTTAATAATTCAGGAATACTTTGTTGGTTTTTTGGGGATATCTCTGTTATTATTGAAAATAAAAATATCACATGGTATATCAATGAACTCGTTGAAAAGTTATCTATCGAATGTTACAAAAATTATTATTATATAGGGCTTTTCATTTGAATAATGAAGTTGATAGGAATTATGCAAAAAATGAAAACGTGCCAACATTGGCGATAACGTTTTCGAATCCTCCATATTTTGAAATCACCCTGTACGAAAATTCAGAACAATCTAAAAAATGGTTACCGAGATATATGGATGCTTCCATATATTTGATTAACTCTATATATATCCATATTATCCCCTAAAATGTATGAATATATCTTGATATTGACTGGGGGTTACATTTTTAATATTATGCGGTAGAAAATGCATGTACCCGAATTTTTCGTTGTACTATGGAAAATCTACCACGCTCTTAAGAATATGGGGATTAATTTTGAGGGACCCTGTATAGAAACAACAATTGAATATATTCTTGCAAAACAAATAATAGTAACTAGGATAGGTATAACTTAACATCTGCAAATTTTTAAATATTCTCTGAAAAATTATATTGGTACCCGCTGACGTAATTAAATTATTATTACTAGTTTTACGTATTTCCAAGAGCATAACCAAAATTCTTCTACAGTAAGTTGTCATAAATATTAGCACAACTTTAGACTTATTTTAAGCAAATTGGCAATTCCATAAATGCCAAAAATATTATAAACTGGTTACATACATGTTTCATCTGGTATACAGATTTCAAATATCAATGATTTTTTTAATTACTACGTTTGTGGTCATGTGGATGAAATCGGAAATACAATAATCATTAACACCCAGTGTTAAAGAAGCTTATTAAATTTTATTAAAATATACGGTATAATTAATAAATTGGAGGTGATACAGTTTTCATTAACATCCGGTATATTTAATTATTATAGAAACTGTAATGAATATTTTTATAAATTAATTTTTGTTCTTTGAAAACACAGGATGCTTATACACTAACAGCAACAAAAATGTCTTATTTAATTGTGATAATGGTAAATACTATGTCACTTTATATAAAAAAATAAAACTGTTTCGTATAAAATTTAAAGCTTTAGAAATATTGTACATTTCAACGTTCATTAAAGTTTTGGTTTTAAATATATTGTCTTTTACGAAAGGAAACCCTTTATATTATTAAGTGGAAGGGTTTCTTCTATCTGATAATAATTTTAACATTGATTTGCAAAAATGTCGTTATTGCAAAAATATGACAACATTGAAAGTAAATAAATTATGAAGTTACGGAAAACTTTGTCCCATTTAATAATATATAGACTGATTCGCGGAATAGTTCGAGCCTACCATTTCAAAAATAAGCAACTCAAAATGCATATTACAAATACCAGGATGCCTAAATTTTTACCTACTGTATTATGAATCAGAAGGATTGGGGTAGCTCAGTGGTTAGAGAACCAAGCTTTGGATATAATAGTCCAATTGCTTCCCGGTTCGAATCACTCCTGGGTTGGGAATTTTTTTAATTCCCTGAGTGATCGGTACTGGGTCCCGGTCTCCATTTACAATTGGGGATCAAATTAATGGCACTTATCGTGCTACGATCGCACTAGATGAGTAACAATGTCATATACACAAAATACACCACACACCAGGCAGATTAAGCATGGTTACGCACCAACACGGTAACCCGCAGAGTCGGGCCCTGTTGTGCATTGCACAAACTAACTTAGCCTTGTCTCACACCAAAAAGCGATGGGCTTAAGACCTGTGAAAGCACCATAATAAATAAAAATAAATAATTATGAACCACAGATGCCAGTTTGATACGGTTGACAGTATACTGGCATTCTGAAAACCTTCTAAATCAATAAACTTTACACTTACTATTTTATGATATTTAAAAAACTTAAACGTAGATATTTGAAAAATAAGACTTTAATGGTTTCTTCACATTTACTGTATTTAAAAACAAAATAAATAACAATACAAAACATATCAAGCTCGCATCTCTGATTCATAGTACCGTTTGGAAAAGTTTAGATATCGCAGTGCCTTGTGCTATGTATTTTGGGTTGCCTATCTTTGGAGTGTCAGGCTTACATTCTTATTAAATCACCCGTTATAAGGTTTACTAGGGTTAAAAAGAGTTCTAAGAAGAGTATGGAGCGTAGAGTCCTTTTTATAAAGCACTCTTGTATCTTTTCATTTTTTTAACACACTAAAAATTTAGGCGTCATATTTAAGGTACCCTGTAGTCAACGCTACGTCAGCAAGCGCACTGTATAGTAATGTATTTTCAAAACAGGTGTTTCAAAAAAATTAATACAACTTTGTTTTATTCCATAGTATAATTGAGAAATAAATGTTTATTAATTTTTTTACGGCATTCTAATCTCCATTTATTTTATAACACATATTATTGATAAGAATATATCTATAGCCAATTTTTAGTTATATATATATATATATATATATATATATGCCGTTTTTACGTTAAAAATATGCTTATGGCCTAAAGAAACAAAAATGTTAATACTAACTTACAGTAATTAATGTTATACAGAAGCTTT